>PVJH01021953.1:0-37590 GCA_004026705.1 Nesogale talazaci | reverse complement strand
CCCCCCCCCCCAGGTCAGAGTACCTTCAGCTACTTCAGGGACCGGTCATCAGCTTCACCCTTAGCACAGGTGGCCAGTCGACAACTCCTGGAACACAGTGACCTCAGAAGGTCAAGGCAGGCGGTTTGCTGTCCTGGGCAGGTGTCTGCGTGTCTGTCCTTTGCCCCCTCTTCTCACGAGGCACCGCGAGGACGTGCTGGTAACAAAGGCACCGAGCCAGTCCCATCTGCTTCCGTCTCTCTTTTCCTTCCCACTGTGGGAGGACCACAAACCCAGGCGAGGACAATCAGTATGGAAACGTGACAGAGATTTTGTAGGTGTGCCAAGTGGGGCTCAAGACGATTCCTCTTTAATAGGATTTTAGGCAATTTTTCTTTTCCCCTCAGACTCAGAAGTCAAGAGGTGTCCAATCTGGAGCCTGTTTGGCAGGCATCAAACAGAGCAATGGGCGAAGGGGGCTGGAAAAAGAAGGCTGCCACGTGTGGATTTTCTTTTGTTTTTCAATAGACAAGGAAATGGAGACTCGATCAGGCTCAGTCTCTGACACTTGGGGATGCAGCTAGCCAGGGGCGGGAGGGCTGAACCCACCTGTTCTGACTTTTCAAAGGGCAGAGCTTTGCCCGGTAGGCTGTTCACCAGGGAACCGAGCATCCGTTCTGGCCAGGAAGCCTCGGCGGCAACAGGAACCCGTCCACAGCCTTATTGGTGAACAGTTGGTGGGATGACTGTGTTCTTCCAAAAGGCTTTTCAGTCCCTAAGTCCCTCCGTCTGTTCAACATGTGGAGTCCCAGGAGTCAGCCCGGCTTTCGGTCACCATATGCCCTCCACGCTCTACAAGAGAACAGGCCTCCAAAGACAGACACGCATGCCCACACCCCTCTGGGCAGCCATACTGCAGGCAC
The DNA here is from genome assembly GCA_004026705.1 of Nesogale talazaci. Classification (NCBI taxonomy): domain Eukaryota; kingdom Metazoa; phylum Chordata; class Mammalia; order Afrosoricida; family Tenrecidae; genus Nesogale; species Nesogale talazaci. The sequence continues at coordinate 36,688 of PVJH01021953.1, read as the reverse complement.
TAAACCTTAGGTCTGGTCGGCGATCACAGAGCCCAGACCTGGGCTGGGCTGGACAACCCTTTGTCAAGTCCTGTCTGAATCCCAGCACACGCAGGGAAGGGTCTTACCACCAGCCTACCCACCTCCTTGCCCATGGTGCTCCATCTGCATCACCACTTATATCCGTACTTTGTAGGTTTTGCACCCCGACCAGCTGGCGAGTTTCTGAACAGCAGTGACAACTAGCCTACCTTGAGGGAGTCTCCTTCAGTTGTCTAGGGCAGAGCCATGCACTGAGTCAACATGGTACCCACCAAAACCAACACCAACCTCACAGCCATCTGCTGACTCACGGCGACCCCCTGTGGGTTGCTGACACTGTCGCCGTTTACAGGAGTAGGAAGCCAGGCTTTCTTCCGAAGAGCTGTCGGTGGTTTTGAACAAACCAGCCAAGCAGATTGCAGCCCAGCACATAACCCCGATACCACCAGGCCTTTGTAGTACCTCCAGGAGCCCCAAAAATTGCAGGGATGAGTGAGATGGAGCCCTGGGCAAGAATCGGAGGGAGAAGCAAGAGCTGGGACAAACTGAGCTCCGCTCGGCATTTATGTCCCTTCTGCCATTCTAGAGGAAATCGGAAGCCCGGATTTCTATGCCAAGTCTCAGACTGTAATTGTTGGCAGCTTTCTTAAACAGATTTTCTAAAAGCAGACCCCGAGGTGAAGGTTTACTTGGGGTGGGGCAGGGTGGAGGTTAGAGAAGACTGCCCTGAGGAAAAGTCATAAAAAGGGAGAGAAGCTAGGGAAAGATAGGTTCAGAGGATGAGTCTAGCCTGGTCTCATGGAAATCTCTAGAGCAGCAGTTCTCGACCTTCCTGATGCTATGACCCAACATAATCCCTCATGTTGTGGTGGCCCCCCTCCTCAACGTAACATTTTCATTCCTGCTTCATAACTGTAATTTTGCTACACTTATGAATCGGGCCACCCCAGTGAAAGGGTCATTCAACCCCAAAAGAGGTCACAGCCCACAAGCTGAGAACTGTTGCTCTAGAAAACCATGACCCTACTTGGAGATGAGGTTGGACCTTATAGCATTCACCTACGTTAATTAGCTCTTGCCTATAAGCAGCTCATTAACAGGGGGAGACCATAATCTCTCCGGCAGCTCAGTGGATGAGGCACCTCCCACCGGTCAGGATTGTTATAGAGAAGGGTTCAGGTGGGAGCCCTTCCCCAACACCTACAGCCCCTGTGAGATGTGTGTGCCGTCCTGGTACATGAGACCTGGATAGTGCCCCTAGTGTCGTCTCTTGAAAACACAGGAAGCCACCTAGAGGCTGAGCAAAACACCTCTGGCAACCTGGTCTACCTGGCGGTGACATCCCACCCTCTCTAGTAGACCCTCCTGGCCTAATGAATCAATGAATAGGAATCCTTGCAGGCTGCCATAGGTCTGTTTATTTCCCTCCAAACTGCAGCCGTGTCTGACATACACCTGTTCTTCTTCAACCATTCCCTGAACTGCATCACGAACCTCGAGCTGAGCATGCTCTTGAGGATCTTGACACAGATCCCAGTGGAGAGAGGACAGGAGACCAGCATGGCAGAGGCTTGTTTATTTCTCTGTGTAGCCACACAGGTGGTGTTGATCCGGTTTTGCCCGAGAGTTGACCGTAACACAGGAGAGGGGCTCTGCGGATAGACCATGTGCCTAAAGTTGCCTTCTCTCTCAGAACTGAAGCGGGCATCTCTCCGCATGCTCTTCCACATTGGTGGGTGGCACTGGGATGGGCAGTAGTGATTTGCCTCTTCGGTACACACGCTCACTTAAAAATGACTGAAGCCGATCCCATTTGGGTCAGCATAACAGAAAAGTAATCATCTGTTCCTGGGAGCAAAATGTAATCTGGGCCCCAAACTCTCCCCACCAAGGCTCTGTTTCACCGTTCTTGGACGGGTTTCTCATTTGAATGAAAAGTCAAAGCCTCTCAGGTGATAGAGGTTCCCCAGGCTCTGCGGACTCTGCCTGTTAGCAGCAAGGGTTCCGTGTAACACACACACACACACACACACACACACACACACACACCGTTTCTCACTTCCCAGTTGTGAAGGCATCATTGTCAAGGAAGGTGGTAGGTACTGTTTTTCCTTCGGGTGTGCAGGCAGTCCACAGCTTTGTTCTTTTCCTCTCCAGATTTCCCCATCTGGTTTTTTTTTCTTTCTTTCCAAATTTTATCTAGCACACTATCCCAGGGGGTGCAGGTGTTGAGTGCGAAGGTGCCACCCCATAGGGGAGGGAGGTGGCAGTCTCCCCGGGCATCCCTACGGACCTGGACCGATCTAATAAATGCTCAGAGTTTTTCTCCGCTGACTTTCACTGTCCCCAGCAGGTGAGAAGACTGGAGCGACAATCCCAGAGTAATTACCAGCTCCCATCCGGAGCTGACATGTTCCCACCCATACCCATCAAAGCCCAAACCAAACCCACCGCCATCTGCCTGATTCCAACCCATCGTGAACTTCTAAGCAGAGTGTTACTGCCCCATGGAGTCTCCAAGGTCGTGCATCTTTACAGAAGCAGACTGCCACAGCTGTCTCCCACGGAGAAGCTGGGGGGTTCTAACCACCGACTTTGGGGTCAGCCGCCAAGCTCTTTAACCACTGTCCCTCCAGAGCTTGGTTGCTGTCCTTAAACTCACTGCTGTCCAGTTGATCTCACCTCAGAGCCACTCAGCAGGACAGAGAGGACTGTCCCTAAGGTTTCCAAGGCTTTATGACTCTTTAGGTGCAGATTGCCAGACCTTTCCACCATGGTGCAGCCGGTGGGTTCAAACTGCTGGCCTTTGGGTTCATAGGCAGACTCTTAGCCACTGTGTCTCCAGGGCTCCTTACCATGCCCACTGCAGGCCCACCACCTTCCGTTCGGCAGATTTGCGCTGGAAAGACCGAAATGAAACTCACGGGTTCAAGACAAGACCTACGAAGTCGGAATTTCCCCCCAAAGACAAGGTTCAGGAGTCTGTACAGCGGGCATCCAGGAAGTTTGTGGGAAATGGAATGAAACGTTCATGGAGTTTTCCCAGGACCCTTTGGAACTGCCCTGGTACTTCAACGCACTGCCCAGGAGGTTCTTCAACTCCCAACCCAGCAGAGATCCAGTCCCAGGATCCAGAGGGGTGGGACTCGCACAAAAGTGCTGTTGACTGGCTGGGAAACCTCAGAGGAGGGGAAGGTTTCTTCCACGAGGGCCTTGGGACAACAAGGTGAACTTCATGGGGCAGATGACCTCTCTGCAGGGCCACTGAGAAAAAGCAGAGGGCATGGGGACTACAATGAATGTAGGCATGATTGACCTATTTAATTGTATGACATGTGGGTTAGGTGCAAATAAAAATGTTTTTTATAAAAAGAATAAGGCAGTCCCCCAGTTAATGAATGTGTGGCTTAACCCATAGTTATCAGCCAACCCCTGTAAAGTCTTTTCTATTAAAAATTCTAGGTATATCATGGTAGCAATGTACATAAGAACAAGTGGATACTACTTTGCCATGTGCATCAAGACCATATTCTTATTCCTGTGTTATTTTTGTCGTTTTTTATTTTTTTTAATCATTTTATTGGGGGCTCATACAACTCCCGTGTATTTAAAAGGGTTTCTTTAATGTTTTTATGCATCAAAAGGTAAACTGTCCCAAGACAACCATTTGATTACTTGATGGTAGCGATGAACCATACTTAACTGTTCCAACATATGTGCAAAGTCAACTTAAAGACAAGACCCTGGAGTGGAAAAGATTGTCACCCAGGGGATGGCTGGATAGACGTGAACAATCAGGCTGAAACCTGAAGCCCGGGGGGAGCAGAGCAGTGTGTCCAGGGGGAGCCACTGGGTGTCCTTGGAGAGTGGAAGCACATGGTGACTCCTACCTTGACCTCTGTCACGTCCCAAGGTTTCTCTCATCGGTGAGAGGGGGGCCTAGGACCTTCAGCACCCGCCATCCTGGTCTCAGAAAACTTGAATGTGGCAAAGCTCCCTGATAGAATGAAGACCAGATGAGCCAGGGAGGCACACAGGCCTCCCCGCCTTTGGGGAAGGTCAAGGTCTGGCAACAGCTTTGCAAGCGAGCGCCTCGCTTGCCTCACCCTCATCCCTGCCTGGTTGATAGTTCTCTCAGAGCAGGGGCCCTGGCAAGCCAGTTGCTCACAAGCAGGCCTGAGGGCAGCCCCAGGCCACAATGCGAAGCCTTGGGGGGTGGGGCAGGATGCGGTGGGGTCTTCTAGGGGAGACCGCTGACCTAGCCTGGGAGAGGGTGGTCAAGGCATTCTCCAGGAGAAAGTGAGCTCTTGGCTGAGATGTGAGCTCTGGGGAGTAGAGGGCTAGTCCCAGGGAGGGTGTAGGTGGTCCCTTCTGGGCCTGCCCAGTCTAGGACTTGGAGTTTGACCCTGGACACTGAGAGCCCACCAGAGCATTGATTGGCAAAAAGCTGATGTGTGCACGTGCACCTGTGCTTGTGTCCTTTGTAGGTTTGTGACGTGGTCCAGGAGGCTGTGCAGCGCAAACCTGTTCCAGACGGAATCCCTGCCCACCACCTCACGGTCCGGGAGCTCACAAATGGCCCCCACATCACGGAATGCCTCCGAGATCGACTTAAGTGACTTTGTTAAGTAAGTGCCAAGGGCAAAGCCAGGGCACGGGGTTGCGTCTTAGGAGTGTCTCTCTCCAGGAATGTACAAGTCTCAGGAGGCCCTCGCCCCTGACTTCTCTGTCCAACTCCTCCCTGGTCAGTAGTGCCACATGTGGCTTCCATGTGCCAGGCCCTGGGTGAGGCAATTGGCAGATTCCAAGAAGAACATCATCCCGTGACTCCTAGGGGCCTGAGCTCTCCCTCTTCCATCACCAGCCCCCACCCACCCACCCTCACCCCTGCCCCCTCCAGGTCTGCACCAATGATCAGGCCAAAACCAGCAAGATAAAGGGCTGAAATGATCCACCAAGTATTCCATCTTCCCGATACAATGCTCTGGTAGACAATGAGGCTCGCTCCTGAGCATGCTGTTGGGCTCATGGCTAGGGAGCTTCTTAGGGCCTCTGTCAGCCCAACACAGGCTCCAAAGGAGGGGGAGGAGGGGCCGGACCCTTAGAGAACTGACAGACTCAATGACCTTGCAGCCTTCAACTGCATGTTGGGGGCGCATGAGGAGCAACGAACGAACGGAGCAGCTGACCTAGGGAACCCGGCCTCCCTGGAATGGGCACTTGCTCCTCTTCCTGGGAGGGAGCGGGGAGTGTGGGTGTGGCTGGGGAAGACTGGAGACCCCGTGTGAGAGCCGCTGACGGTGGAATTCTCTGGCCCTTGTGAAACTCCCAGGACCATTCTGGTGCATGAAGATGATGAAGACTTAGAGAGAGAAGCCATGAAATCTCAGCCCTTCGTCACCACCATCGTTCTTCCCGAAGCCCAGAGCTCTTTCTTCGGGGTAGGTCTGAAAATGGCAGTGTCCTGCTCATTGAGGACCCGCCAGGCCTGGCTGGGATGGAGCTGCTGAACCTTATCAGGGTTCCTTCCCCACCGGACACCCCCAGAGTCCACACACAAGCGCCCCCGTGACCTCAGTCGAGCCCTGCCCTGCAGACGGAAAAGCCTGCTCTCTGGACACCTTGATGGTCTGTAGCCTCAAGGGCACACATATGCCTCCCCATCATTCCACAGCGGAGGAATGAAACAAGGGGGAGGTCAGGGACCTTTGAAAAGGCACACCCTGTCATTCTCCTCCCAGAGGGATGGCCTAAGGAACTCACCCTGGACACTGAGCCCTGGGTGCAAAAGCGTGTCAGGACACTTCAGAAAGAGAAAGAAAAAGAAACGATTGGGGAAACAAGGACAGATAACTCCTTCAGTGTCCAGGATGACGGCATAGGAGACAGTCCTTCACAAGAGTGCTTGTCTGAGGCGTGGCAGAGAGTCGTGGGGCCGAAGAGACAAGAGGGTGTGGAGTTGGCTGCACCTCTAGGGATGGAACATGGCACCGCGTCTCCGCAGCCACCGTTCCTGGTCTAGAAAATAACCCCCCAGGTTCCCCTGCATGTTTGCATCCAGGGCATGTCACCACCCTGGACACGGCAGCTTTGTAAGGCGGAGACAAGGTGGTCCCACCCCGGGGAGCTAAGCGATAGACCTCCTCAGGATGCAGTCAGTGCAACAGAGCAAGTGCTCTTGACCCTGGGCGGGGGCGGGGGTGGGTATGGAGGGGAGGTGGGGGGCAGGGGTGGGGGGGACCCTCTGATGTATTCAGTTAAAAAGCCTCCGGGCGAAATGGGATGCACAGTGCACTGCTGCTTTGTGTACCCTTGTGAAAGCAACCCCAGCAAACTCATCTTAAGCACTTAGTCTGTGCTTTGCACTTTTCTAGGTGTCTTTTGTTTATCTGTTTGTTTGAACATTAGTTTTCCCTACAACCCTGTGAAGCAGATCCTGTTACGTTTCTCTGTGTTCCTACTGAGGGGATACCCCCCCCACCTCAGTATACCTGGGGGTTCTTGGCAGTCTGACCTCAGAGTCTTGCTCTTAACCTCTGCACTGGCCCTGAGAGAGAGAGGCATTGCTATATGCATTCGCATTCCAGAAATACCTCTGTGACACAGCCTCCTGAGAGCAGAACACACAGGCACACCCCCCACACACACACACACACCCTGTGTTTTTGTTCACTCTTATCTCAGGGTCTTAGAATTATATTTCTGTTGTTGGGTGTCATGTCAAGTTAATTCCAACACCTAACTAGCTTCGAGTTCTCATGAGTTGAATGGAGAGGATAAATGGATGGTACGGAGTTTCTAGGGGTCTGTGATACGAATTGGGAGAGAGGAACCAGAGAACTCTAGGCCTTGTTCTGGTGGTTGTTTTCTACCCTTTTAAATCTGCGTCGTGTGCAGGAGCCCTGTCTTACAGGATATGGCCATCTGTTGTCATCCAGTCCATTCCAGGCGTGTGGGAAGGGGCTCATGTTATGATGTCAGCTACAGAATCCGGACCCAAGCAGATACTTTGCACAATTATACCGAATCCCACCTAATGCCTGGTTTTTGCTCTTCTCTCTGGAGCAGTCTATATTTTTCTATTCTTCTGGGAGGAGTCGAGGCACGTATATAAAATACGTCTGCCTCCAAGGGTTCATTCTTTCTTTTTCTCTCTCTCTCCTCTCAGAGCCAGTTACCATAAATAAACCTAGAATGCAAAAGAAAGAAGGGAAAAGCCACCACTGGGAGACTCAGTGCTACTAAAATTTTAATAAACACCCTCCCAGACAGCTGTTTACATATGCAAATCTCCGAGTGATTCAGATACTCCAGACAGATGTCATTTTAACACGAACAGGAGCTGCACTCAGATGTTGCCAGTATCATTCCTGATCTGAGACAAGACCTTGTGTCAGTCTTCAAGGAAAAGGTTACACACACACACACACACACATACACACACACTTTGTTTAAAACAGGGGCGGAAAACCTTCTTAGGGGAGGGGCATTTCGATATTTAGAATACATTCTTGGTCTTGACTGCTCAAACATTGCATTCACTCGCCCCCCAAAGTGATGACCGGAACTGCTTCTTTTGGTAAAGCATGCCCTATTAGCTGGTCTTGATGGATTTCCAGGGACTTATGAGGCTTGCAGACCTGACGTTCTGCACCCCTGCTTTAAAGTGACCCCCGTTTCATTGCTGTTAAAAATAGCACCAAGGAGACATTCTTTTCCATGCCCCTTTGAGTAGCTGTCCAATTGTATCCTTAGGATTTAAAAATAAGAAAAAGTACGGGTGAGCCATTTGCTAACGCTGGCTGCCTTTGCCTCACCGACCCTTTCTAGGGATTCAAAATCAATTCGGCTGAAACAGGAAGAATATGCCCAACCCAGAGCGAGGTGGACTTACGGGAAACTCTGTGGGTCTTGGATCCAGAAGAAGTACTGTCCATTGGCATAGAAGAGGCGAGTAGAGCCCCTCCTGGGTCCCTTCCCTCGTGAGCACCCACTTAGGTTAGACCTTTATATCTCAGCGCCCTCGCCACCATCACCATCGCTAAATTTGGGGAGGAGGGGTGGAGACGCTGTGCCAGTGTGCCCTTTATGGGGTCATTAATCAAAGTCAGCCATCGATCTGTAAATTGGCACGAGTCTTTGAAGACCCGTCCTCCTGAGACCTGCCCTCACAGAGCACGACCCCCTCAGCAGGTGTTCGACATCTTGCCCCTCTACGGAGTGCTGCAGCCGTACAGCAGCCACCAGGTCTCATTCACCTTCTACGGCCACTGCGGCATCATGGCCAGCACCAAAGCTCTGTGCGAAGTAGAAGGAGGCCCCACCTATGAAATAACACTCCGCGGGGAAGCCTCCTTGGTCTGCTACACCTTTGACACGAAGGAAATCAACTATGGACTGCAGGTATGGCCCCCGGGGTGGAGCTTGTTCTGGATTTGCCTACATGACGAGAGAAGGGTGCTGGACACTGCCAGGTACATACAAATCACCCTGGGAGGGTCTTGTGACAATGCAGAGTGAGAGTTGGTGGATCTACCGAACTCCGTGGGTATGCCGAGCCCACAGGCCCACAGGCCACATGTAGAGGGGTTACAGCACCTTCAGAGCTTCTACTAACCAGATCCGTTTCCCCCAAATGGCATGTCCACCGCATCCGTCCCCTGACCAATTAACCCCAACAGCACCAGGGGAAACACAGTATTACGAAAGGACCGAAGTTTAATAATGAGAAGAAATGGAGTGCTCTAACGATCTCACTGGCATTCAGCTGACAAGAGGGGCCTCCCCTAGTCTCAGTTCCCCCCTCACCTATGCAGTGAGGAGGGAAGAACACGGCCCTTCTCGTCGGCGACTGTGGTGACGTAAGGACTTGTTCAGTTCCATGCTGGGTCTGGATAGGCCTTTAATCATTTGAGTTTCCTTCCCTATCACCCAGTGCATAAGAGCTAGATTCCAAGCTTGATTGAGGGTGACCAGGCCCCTCTGTTAACTTCTGTGTGTGTGTGGCATCACCGCCCTGGTGGGAGTAGGAAACCCGGTCTTGCTCCCAGAGAGCTGCTGCTGGATTCAAACCACCAACCCTGGGGGTCGCAGTGCCGCACACAACCACTAGGCCACCAGGACTCAGCCCTTTTAACTTCTACTGACAAACGAGGATCCTCACACCCTTGAACTTGGTTTTCACTACTCAGCCAATGTCGTCCCCTTCCAATATAGCCAGCTGGTTGACCCATTGGCCCTGAGCATGCCCCACTATTTCCTGCCTCCACACATTTTCTCATGCAGTCCCTCCCCTCCACTACTCTGCCGACCCCACACCTAGGCCTACTGGAAATTCTCACCCAGCCTCACCCCACACTTGCCCCTTTTCTTCACTTACCTTCTCGAGCCCTATGATACATTCACATGCTTGCTTGGAGCAATTGTAAGTTAATTCTATGTCTGTACAATGAGTCAGAATCCTCCCTTTCCAATTAGGTTTTGCATTCTTGCAAGCATAAACCAGGTGACCTTTTGCATTTTCAAGGGACGTGGATTCCCAATTGCACAGTTATTGCACGTATAATTACTAAATTGTGCATGTCCTTGTGTGTTCATAAGTTAAAGGCTATTCCTGAAATCTCCTCCACCCAACAGCTGTTGAACTCTTCTCCATTTGGTAGTCCCAACAGAATGCCCCTTTCCTCCGCCTCTGGGGTTCTCTGGGCAGCTGGCATTGGCCCGGCTCAGAACATGTTCTTTGAAGCCACTAGGCCTGGCCCAGGCTCAACCTAACAACCCTGGAAGCAGCTTCAGTTGGTGGTGATTGGGTCGATGGGACCTTGCTGCTGAATTAGGCTGGCAGAATCCCAGGGGAAAGCACCTCCCTGGCTTATTTCCTCCGTGGACTCCCCCACTAAAGGAAGACATTCATTCCAGAACATCCTGGACTTCAATCGTGTCTTTTTTCTTTTTGTCAAAATCATTTATTGGGAGTTAATGCAGATATCCTATCATTCCATAGTTCACTCATAGTACAGTGCACCCAGCATTATTGTACAATTGCTACCCAATCCGTTTCAAAACATTCTTTTCCTCCTTGAACTCCTTGACATGAGTTCCCTTTTACCCCACCACCGCCACCACCACTATTCCCCCCCCCCCCCCCCCCAGAAACCCATATTCCACTTGCTGTCCCTACAGGTTCAGCAAATGCCGGACTTGAATCGTGTCTTTTTCTTAAGGGATAGAATTCATGAAGCAAAAGTCCTTGCCATCAGATGCTTACATTAAGACCCTCTAGATAGAAGGCTCCTGGTGGCTCTATGACTTAAGCTTTGGGCTGCTCACCACAGGGTTGGCTCTTTAAACCCACCAGCTGCTCTGCGAGAGAAAGAGATCTACAGAAGATGTGGCCCCAGAAGCCCCAAAGAACAGTTCTGCTCGGTCCAGTAGGGTCACTGTGAGTCAGAATTAACTTGACGGCAGCAGGGTTCTCGTTTGGTTTTGTTTCACTAAACATTCCTCATGGTGAAGACCTGAAGTTCGCCATGGCTAGATGTCCGGCCAGATCACACGTAAATGAATCCCTCACCAGGCGAACGAAGGCCGGAGCCTGGCTCTCAGAGTCTCGGGCACCTTCCTCTCCCGTAGGCACTGTTCCACGATGCGGTGATGTGGGGCCAGCCACTGTTTTTTGTCACAAGAGAGGAAAGCCAGCTTGGTCAGGTTGGGAGCAGCATCCCAAAGAGTGGAGGGCCAGGAATCACCTCTTCTGCTTCCTCCCCTGAAGCTGTTTGACCACGTCACGGAGCGAGAGATCACCCTGAAGAACACAGGGAAAGTCGGCTTTGAGTTCAGGGTTGTGCTTGACCACCAGTGTTCATCAGACAGCCTTCTGCCCGGAGTGCCTCTTATCCTGCCTCTCTCAGTAAGTCGCCTACCCACTGCTGACCACACGTGCTCATGGGGGGGTGAGATCTAACTGCCCCCCCGAAATGGCACCCCCCACGTGGAGGACTAGAGGATTCTGGCAGTTGCAATTTGTTGTTGTTGTTGTTTTAATTAAAACTAACAAACTCTCAGATACAAAAATAAAGTTAAATAAGTTGATACAAGCTACTTTCCTCGTGGAGGCAGCAAAGATTTATGACTTGTCTACGTGAGCCAGGTGTTGTTCCACACACCAGGAATAGGCAACCAGACAGACAGAAACCAACGCACACACGTCATAGACAGATCTATTCTAACAGATTTCTTTGCACGACTAGAAGAACCCTTTCTTTCCACTAACGTCCTCATGTTTCCCCTAGATTTGCAGCAGTTCCCCACCTGTGGGTTGTGACCCTTTTGGGAGTCGAACGACTCTTTCACAGGCATCGTCTGATTCATAACAGTAGCAAAATTGCAGTGATGGAGGAGCAGCGAAAGTAATGTTTACGGTTGGGGGGAGGGGCGTCACCACAGCACGAGGGACTTTATTAAGGGACCTCGGCATGAAGAAGGTTAAGAACCACCACCCTAGAAGGAGGCCCACAGCCACTGGCCGTTCACCAGCGGAGAGCAGTTTTTCATCCGCTGTTGTGAAAACACTGGTGGAGTCAAGCGGGTTGTAGAGGCACTCGGAGGAGGCGGCTCTTTGTTCAGTGCATGCCGAATTGTCCGTCTTCAAGAGCACGCTGTTGGCTTTTTCTCGTGAAAAGAACACACAGTCGTTGTGGGAGACATTGGAAATTTAATAAAACAAAGAGTCCAGTTATAGTTCCATCCATCGTACAGTCCAAAGATAACGACAGTTATCATATTGGACAACAGACTTTCTTCCTCCTTCCGAGAGTCACAGATATTCGGGCATTATTTCAGCCTCTTTATTCTGTTGCTCTGACCTTCGTCCCTAGATGAACACATTGCGGACGGATCCCGAGTTTATCCCGTCTTTAATGTGCTAACTTGCAGATGGGTTTTGGATCTCCACGACTTCCCCACCCCTTCACGTTGAGGTGGTTGCTTGGTTTTTAACTTCTTGATTTTAAAATATCCGGTCTTTAATGTGTTAGTAGCCTGCTCTCTTCATTAAGGAGACCGGAGCAGAGTGTGTTATTCAGTGGGTTGTTCATCACAAGGTCAGCAGTTCAAAACCATAAGCCACTCCTGGGGCGGGGGGTTTGGCTAGAGAGAGATAGGTGACTTTCTCCTCCTTCCTAAAGGAGGAGTATAGCCACATAAGCACACAGAGCAGAGCAGTTCCATCCTGGCCTACAGGGCCACTGTGAGTTGGAATCGGCGTTTATTTGGCGTTTATTGGACTCTCTCAACTGCTAGCACTTTGAAATATACCTTGTGACCTATTAAGTCAGCTCCCTTCTCTCCAATATATCTTAACTGTTCTCTTGCATTTACTCTTACACTGTAAATGCCTCCTTTTCTTTCTTCATTGTAGGATGATGTATTCGTCTGGTGACACCTTTAGCTTCATCTCATAATTTTTTAAGAAAATGGAATGTCACGGATAAACAAGTAGAAGTCACCTTTGTGTGTTCTATGCATTTTAATATCTATTTTAGTCTCTATTTAGCTTTTGATTTCTGATTGGCTTTAAGATTTTTTTATTTCTTGTTATATGAATTTTATTATTGAGGTTTTTTTTGTATTATAGTCAGATAATAGTCCCCAAATTCTTACTCTGTGAATTTATAAGATATTTTAATGAATGCTGGAAAATATTATTTTCTGCTCTAAAGGATACAGATGATCATGAATCTTGATTACATTAGCTTGAGTAAATTACATTATTCAAGTCTTCCCTCTTTGTTTAATTTTTCTAAGGCTGAGAGTGGTTCTCCACCTATGGTTTTCTCCAAATATATGCAAATCTTTTATGCATTTTCTTCTTTTTTTTTTCAATCATTTTATTGGGTGCTCATACAATTCATCACAATCCATACGTCCATCCATTGTGACAAGTACTTTTGTACATTTGTTCCTATCATCGTTTTCAAAACATTTTCTTTCTACTCGAGCCTCCTTCTCACACCCTCTCTCCCTCGCAAATCCTTGATCATTTATAAATTATTATTTCATCATGTCTTACACTGACCAATGTCTCCCTTTATCTACTTTTCTGTTGTCCCATGGGGTGGGCTTATATGTAGACCTTTGTGATCAGTTTGCCCCCTCTCTCCCACCTTTCCCTTATCCTCCCGGTATCACTACTCTCAATATCCATCTTGAGGGGTTATCTGTCCTGAATTCAGTCCTCAGGGTTTAATATTTTTTTCTTATCTTCTCAGACCTTGAAAGTATCAAACAAATATGTTACACAATCATAAGAAGCCCATTTGAGAGTGAATTTTAAAATACTTGTAAATAACTTGAACTCCCCCTGCTGTTGCTTCCCCCAGGTCAGGGTTCCCACATCTGCGGTTTCTGCTCACTCTGAGCCCTGTGATTCTCTGTCCTTTTGTTTTCTGATTATTAGTCTAGATATTATACTTTGGGTGACCTTACTCATAGATTTTTAAGTTTTATTACATAATGTTTGAATACGCCAAGAAATGTGGGTTATAGGTCTTATTTACAAACCGCAACATGAATGGCCATGAGTCTGCCCTCTGCCTTTAAATCCACGTTACCCAAATTTTTGCGTCTGCTTGTGGACTCTTTTTCTATTGCAAATTTCTGCTTCCCACTCTCTCACCAGAAATCATGAGTTGAATTTTATGTCTATCATTCCCTTATTTTTTAAAAAACAGTTTGATCTTGTATGTGCCTCCTGGGGGTGGAGAGTGTGGGAACGTCAAAAATGCATAGAAATTTCCCACTATCTTTTCCACACACACACACACTACCTTTTAACTTCCTTTTTCCATGAACTTCTGAAGCCTCCTGTTATCTCTAAGCAGAGCCCTTAAAGAGGTTCAGCACCTCCTGTGGCCCAGCATTGTTCTGGAACTGAGTATGCGGCCATGAACAAAATCAGCACACGGGCTTGCTTGCCTTCATGCAGGCAATTTGGCTTTGCCTTGCGCTCTCTAAAAACGGCGTCATAGTAAATGTAGTCTTGGACGATGTGCTGTTTTCACCCAGCCTTGCCTTCCCACAACTTGTCCTATCGTTGGATGCAGCTTTAGTTCGTTTCTTAGGGCTGGATGAGATTCCTTGTGTAACCATGTTGAGAGTAATTTTTTCTTTTCCACCCCCACCCCTCCAGTTTTTTGCTATTTTTGTGATAATCCTGCTGCATATATTCTTGTCCACGTCTCCTGGTCCACAGGTGGAAGCTTTTCCCTAGGAGATATCCCCAGGGGTGGAATTACGGGGTCATGTGCTGTGGCCACATCTATCTTTATGAGCGGGAGCTAACGTTTTGTATAGTCATTATTCCCATTGGCATGCTGACCAGATGTGCACACGTGTCTTCTTTGATGCATGCTCCCACCAAAATCTTGCGGTTTAAAACTAATTGTGTCCGCTTAGTTTATGTTCCCGTTTACTAGTTAGAGTGAGTGCATCTTTTACTTTTTTCATTCACGGTTCATGTTCCGTCTTTCAATGCGATGCCTGTTTGTCTATATTGTCCATTTATCTCTTGGTTGTTTGTTGTTTTCTTATTCATTTACTGGGTTAGATCTCGAGGGAAGGATATAAGTGGAAAACAACCCTTGGATTATCTAGGCCATCAAATCATGGGAAGAAGAAGCCTGTGTGTATGTTTTAAAGCTCTCCTTGCTCTCTCTGCCCAGGGTTTTATTGAATCGCAGAAAGAGCAGGTGCTGAAGGTGTCCTACTTACCTGGCGTCCCTGAGGTCTTCCATCGGAGTTTCCAGATACAGATCGCCCACCTGGACCCAGAGAACATCGTTCTGCGTGGAGAAGGAATCTTTCCCCGAATCTGCCTCGATCTCCCCAGAAACCTCAAAGGTACTGCTAATCCATTTCGCATGTTTCTCCATTCAGGGGCAACAGGCACACGTTAGCTTTATTTATTTGAAGATTCATGGCTACTCACATTATTTGTGAGCCTGTTCTATCCAGTTCCCCTTCTGAGGTCATTCTGCAATGGAGAGAGAGAGAGAGAGAGAGAGAGAGGGAGAGGGTGGGGGGGGGCGGAGTTTAACTTAGTGACATGAGCTTAGAGAGCCAAGATGTGGTCTATGGCAGTACCTCTGGCCATGATTGACTTGCTTTCTCTTTGTAAAAAGAGCAGGCTATTTCATTTCCCAAGGCCCCTTCCTCTGATTTATGTTTCTTTCATGACAATCCTTCCCTGAGTTATTCTATCCTGCAAGCGTCCTCACAGATGGTCTTGAGAACACACATGATGGTTGAGGAACTCTTGTTAGGTACTGTCAAACGAGTTCTGACTCACGTGAACCCAAGGGTCAAGAGAACAGGTCGCTGCCTGTCCCTTCACCATCCTCATGGTCATGACTATGTCTGAGCCCATTTCAGCAGTCCCTTGAGTCCAGCCATCTCACTAAAGGTCTTCCTCTTTCTTGATGACCTTGTATGTTTTTAAAGGGTAGAATTCTCAAAACTTAAACAATACAGAAAAGCAAGCCCAGGTCCTGAGTCCTCCTTATTTTGGAGTTCCCAGAAGAGGCGAATGCTTAAAGACTTGGCTGCCAACCAACAGGTTGAAGGTTCAATCCACCCAAAGGCATCTTGGAAGAAAGGCCTCATTCTAGACGTGTGTGGAGCACATCTCTACTCTGACTACCGTGGCATTGTCATGCTTTGGAATGGGCTCAGTTGTCAACTGGCTTGTTTGAAGTTTGGGGGTTGGGGGCTTTTTTGTTTTAGAATTGCAGAGATTGGAAAATAACTTAGACTTTTCCTCTTTTTATTCTGACACATCTGTCTTTCAGGCAGGCCTCTCCCACCCACCCCTCTGATCTTAGTTACACTTTTATTAGTCTGTTTACCCACAAGCTCAATCAGGACTCTTCTAGTCATATCTAGACCCAGAGCTATCCCTCAGTTCCAGAATAGTCCTTCTCTTGGCAGATCCTAAAGTTCCACTAAGTGACTCTTTTTGGCAAAGAACCTCTCTGGGTCATTCTTCCTGCATTAGGGTCTAGAGAAATGCCTCACAAGGAGCTGACAAGAAGAATGGGTAGATTCAGGAGCCCAGGGAGGTGGCCGAAAGAGGGCAATTCCATCGACAGAATCGCAACCAGTGTCCCAAAGCAAAATCTGTATAAACTGCTGGGTCCAAATTTAATTTGCTCTATAAATGCTCACCTATGAGACAAAAGAAAGTGAAGGGGGATGTGTTAGTCCAGGTAGGCTAGAGGAACAAATTTCATAGACACGCATATAGATATAGGGAACAGGTTTATATACAAGAGGAACAGGACATTGAGCCCAGTCCAGTTCAAAGTCATAAGTCCGATATTAACCCATATGCCCGAAATCAGTCTATAAAGTCTCTTTCCGACTCACAAAGTCACAGGTCAGTGGGTGCAGAATCCCGACGCTGGCAGAGGTCTTCATGTGGCTCCTTGCTTCCAGGGCTCAGGGTCCATCAACTGCAGAAACAACTCATCGCTGGCAGAGGTCTCCATGTGGCTGCCCCAGCTTCAGAGGTCTAGCTCCATGAGGGCAAAGCTGTGTGGTCTCTCCGCCGGCTCCTCCAGCTTCTCCCACGCTGCCATCTTGTCTTGTCCATGATTCATCGTCTCCGAGACTAACTCCCAACCACTGGGGTAGATAGCTTCTCATCTTCACGAGGGAAATATCCCGAGATTTCCCAGAAGTCTCAGGAGAAAGCCATGCCCACATAGAGGCCTCTTTGGCTTACTCAATGGCTAACTCCAGATTACCAGGCTAGACTCCACCCCTACATTTCAATCATAAAATTAACATAAGCACATGACCACCACAGGGGAAAAGGAGGAGAGGAATTTCTAGCTCCTCTTGATGAATCCCTCTCCAAGGTGCTTGAAACCCCATCTCCCTAAAAACCCTAAGCCCCGACATCTCAGCCTTTCTTCCTACCCTGCTCCTCCAGGCCACTGACTCACCCGTTGGCAATTGTGGTCATCCATTATGAATCCGAATTGTCTTCACTCTGACACTGGGAGCGTAAATATCAGTAAAGCGAAAACCGAGTTGGACGCTCTTGCCTCGAGCTCTACGTTTGTGGGCAGGAAGGGAAGCCTTTGCCACATAGTTGGGAACAGGCCACCCAGGGGTGGCCTCCCATGTGTTATGGAGTGGTTTGCTCGGCCAGTGCTAAGCTTTAAAATCCTTGTGTTTTGAATGCCATTGATGGGGTCTCCAGGCCTCCAGTGCGCCCCTGTCTAAGTAGCACTCAGTGTCGCTCTTCAGCTTCCCGCCATCGGCTCTGGAAGCCTTTGACTCGTCACCTCGTCGATCTGGTTGTCCAAAAGCTCTCCACACATTGCCCCTCCCCTGATATCAAGGATCGTGGCTCGTTTGCTTTTGCCTAAGGCAGCTTGGCCCAAATGTTTTCTCCTTCTTTGGGAACTGAGATGTAAGAACCTCAAGAACAGACTGATAGGCTAACCAACTGCCACGGTTAGTTTCGTCCCATGATGAGGATGTTCCTGCAACACAAGACTTCAGCACTGGATTCCCAAGAAAGTCGGAAGGAGTTAGCCGCCCTGACAGTGACTTTGGCTATCGCTGCCATCACGTTCTTGAGAGCCAGTGAGTAGTAGCCCATGAAAGCGTCTTTCAGTGATCTCAGTGATATCCCAGAGACAAATGCTGTGCATTCACCAATTATCTCACTCCCAGAGATTGAAGAAACAAGGCCAGTAAGGTACTGAAAAGTTTCCTTCCCTTCTGCCTGTGAGTGAAAGAAAGCTAAGATTTTTCAATAATATTTTGTTGAGTCTGATGAACACAGAAAGTTAGTTGATCATTTGACAACTTCCATACAAATGGTTCAGTGACATGAGCTGTGTTGATTGCAGGACCTCAGTGATCTCCTTCATGGTGTCCTGTGTATCCCATTTCTGGTTCTCCTATTTCCCTGCCCACTTCTCTCTCTCTCTCTCTCTCTCTCTCTCTCTCTCTCTCTCTCTCTCTCATCATTTTATCAGGAGCCCATACGGCTCTTATCACAATCCATCCATCCTTTGTGTCAAACACACTTGTACAATTGTTCCCTTCATTTTCAAAACCGTTTTCATTCTACTTGAACCCTTGGTATCAGCTCCTCATTTCTTTTCCTTTGCTTGTAAGTATTTGTTGACATTTTATTATCATACAGATGGTTTGTGTAAGGCACCCAGCTTATGTGGGTTATATCCTTTATTTTGTGTGTTCCCTGGTATTTAACTCAATGGTGGTCTCCAGGGAAAGACTGGGTTTGGGATTTAAACGGGCTCTCAAGTGAACTGCCTGCATGACTCCAGTTTGCCCAACTCCTTTTTGTTTTTAAGAATCTGCACTCAGGGCTGAGCCCTGGTGGCATAGTGGTTGTGCGCGGGACTGCGGCCCACTGGGATGGAGGTTCAGTTCCAGCAGCGGCTCCACAGGAGCAAAGACTGAACCTCTTACTCCCACCACCAGAAAAAGAAAAAAGAAAAAGAATCTGCATCCAGCCATCCATTTTTCTCCCCTTGTACCCTTTGCTTTCTTTTGTGGCCCTGATCAGAATAGCCAGGATGGCAGGCAGGCGCTGTCTAGTTCTTCAAAAGTCAACATTTTGGACATCACGCAAGTTTTTCTAATGCACATTATTCTCTTCCTAACCCACAGGGAATGAAAAGTATGAAATCTTCTTGGACCAGGCCAAAAAAAACCTGGAGTATGACAAATTTGACCCTCTCGCTCACTTCGAGATGCTGACAGAGGAAATCCCCGAGTTCGAATCTACTGAGGTAAGAGTCTTTTTACCCGGCAGAGACAAAGGCTGTGCAAGAAATCTTCCAAAAGGTTCGTGGGGAAATCCCGCTATCTTGTAGTTACGTTTGTCCATGAACTTCTTGAAGATACCTTGTACATTCATAAGGACAGTGTGTGCAGACTCAGTGACAAGAAGGGCCTGGTATGCCTGGGGAACAGAGAGGAGGCCAGGATAGCTGCAGACAAGAGAGAGGAAGCAGAAAGGTTGAGCAGTGAATCTGGAGAGCCTGGCCAGGGCCTGGCACTCAAACCAAGGATTTCCGCCTTATCCCAAGAAGAATAAGACAGATCCAAAGTGTTTGAAGCAGGGGGGTGACATATTTGCATGTGTGCTTTTAAGAGATCCCTGTGGATGCCTGGTTGGGGCAGGGGAGTTGTGAGCAGGAGCAGGGACTGGGGATAGAAGAGGAGACATGGGAAGTTTGCTTTTTATTAAAACTGATCTTGAAGACAGTACTTCTTGGTGAGAGGTGGTGGTGGTATGTAGAGAGGTGTGGGCAGATACCAGAAATAACCCAGAGGTGGGATGGTCAGGGGTTAAGGATTGATGGAATGTGGGAATGGGAGAGCGGTGGCCTCCCAGTGTGCCTTGCTTGAGTGACAAGGCGAGGAGAAGCCACAGAGATCAGAGCCTTTAGTGGAGACGTGAGTTCTGATGGCTCAAAACTGCGCAGGAGATGTCTATGCGCCTTCCCTGGGGAGGCGGCCCCAAGAGAGCTGCAGTCCCCTGCTGTGGACGGAGATGGGGGGTGAAGCTGGAGAAAGAGATTGTCCAGGCCTGGGGTCATCATTGTAAGGCCACAAGCTGCAAATTTCCCGGGGGACATCAACACCCAGGAGGTGACGATGGGGGAGGGACAGAGAGGCTCTGCTGAAATCAGGCATGTGTGCCGCCACGGAGGTGAGCGCTCAAGGGAGAACCTGGCCTAGCGTATAAATAAAGGCCACCCCTACAGCAGCGGTTCTCAACCTGTGGGTCGCCGCGGCGCCTTGGGAGGTCAAACAAATGACCCTTTCTCAGGATCACCCAATTCATAACGGTAGCAACATGGCCGTGATGAAGCAGCAACGAAAATACTATTATGGTTGGGGGTGGGGGTGGGAAGGGGGGTTACCACAACATGAGGAACTGTACTAAAGGGTTGAGGCATTAGAAAAGTTGAGAACCACTGCCCTACAGGAAGGCAAAAATCCCAACGTTGTCCCTCGCCGTTCTCTGAACTCTCCACTCCCACCGTCTGCCCCTGACTGTTCATTAAGATCGTGCACCCCCTGTGTTGTTACTTTATCATGGACGTGTGTGTGTGTGTGCATGTTGTCCTAAGAAAGAATTCTGTGGCTGACAAGAAAGTTCAGAGACCTGGCGTAGAGAAAGGAGTCCTAAAAATGGGGAAGAACAATGCCTGTGGTGGGAGAGGACAGGAGTCCCAAAGGCCCCCAGAAAAGAGCTGTCTGGCCAAAGTCCAGCGATTACGCTTTGGACTGCAGTCCACGTCATCAGCGGTGTGAAACCACTGGCAGCTCTGAGGGAGAAAGACTGGACTTTCTACTCCCGTCTCTGAAACCCACAGAGGGTCACTCTAAATCAGCAGTGCCGTGCTGGCTGTGAATTTGGTTGAGTTCACTAAAAGATGTTGTCCTCTTAGCCATACCTACCCTTTCGCCGGCCCCCACCCTTTACCCCTGGCACTTTCACGCCTTCAAGAATGTTCCATAAGTGTAACCACATCGTACACGAGCTTTTAAAATGGGCTTTTCCCACCTGAATGACTGTCCTTCAGATTCACCCAAGTTGTTGCATATGTCAGTTGCTCATTCCATCTTACTGCTGAGTCGAATGTCATGGGTTGGATGGGTCCCAGTTTGTTACCCCCTCCCCCCTCTTCCTCCTGTCGTGTATAATACTGGAAGCAGACTGTTTGTTTATGTCCTAATGGTTTTCTTTTGAGAAAATCATAGACCACTGTAGTAGCTGCAATTTTTTTTCATCCTCTAAGAACTAACTTGTGTCCCCTTGGGGGGTGACATCATCCCCACGTAGGAAACGTGCTCCCAGAGAATGCATTAACCGGCTCTTCTCCTCCCTCGTCCAGCTTAGTGCTCACCTCCAGATGGAAGTGGAGAGGCTCATAGTCCAAGGATATGCCCTCGAATACCAGAAAGCAACGCCCCTCGATTCACTAGACGACGCGTGCCTGGCCCATTGGAGTCGCCGCAAACTGACCAAGTGAGTGCCCTTTCACCTTGGATTCGTTTCAGAGAATCTGGGCAGGCTCGCTGGCAGGATGCTCCCTTGAAAGTCATGTTTGGTTTGGGCGTGAAGTCCAAGCATCTCCCTGCCAGCTAGCATCAAGCTAATCCATCTATCTAAGTCAGAAAAGTCTACGATGGTCTAGTGGACAGGCCCCGTTTCCACAGAGTCCGCATGAGCCCACACTGATGTGTCTTTGAGATGTGGGTTACCAGAGCAGAAGCATCTTGCTCTGACTCTTTCATTCTGGGGCCATTACCTGTTGTCTACTCTAGAGGGACAAATTAGGCCCAAGAGTAAGGTGACCAGACGTCCCGCTTTTTAACAATTTGTCCTTTGTCCCGCGGTGTTTTAAAATTAAATATATTACAATACTATTTTTGCATTCTGTGAACATTTTCGTTGCTCCATATAGACCAAGTTTTTAATCGGGAGCCTCCCCTGTCCCCATCAGTGGTGTCCTGCTTAAAATCTGGTCGCTTTACCCAAGAGATAGAAGAGGATCTCACACTTCCACAATTTGGGGGGAAAAAAACTTACCAGATTTGAAAGGTTAGTTTTAAGGTTAGCTGGTAAGGATAGCTTTTTGACCATTTCAGAGTTCAACTGCCAGAGTATGTCCTGGACTTTGGCTACATTGTCCTTGGTGACGTCCAGACCCACGTTATCAAGATCACCAACACCGGTCACTTCCCGGTGTCCTTTCAAGCAGAAAGGCGAGTCCTTCATGACACAGGTAACCAGACTGGGGAAAACCTTTCCTCTTCCTTTTTGTTCCTAATGAGCCCCACCCCCCCACCCCATTCATTTTGGATTAGCTTTCCTGCTTCTCTTGGGATTGCTTGAGAGAACTGCAGGACTTCTCACGGAAGCTTTGAAAAGTCACCCTGCCCCTGGGGGACTCTCCCTGCATCTCCCTGCATTGTTTGCTGTTTCTCCACCTCACAAACCCATGCTGTTTTTCTCACTATCTTGGTCCAGGCTTCAGTACCGAGCTGGACCGGGTAAAGAATCTGCCTTCCTGTGAAACAGAAACATTTGAAGTGAGATTTGACCCACAAGGGGCCAATCTATCTGTTGGAAACAAAGAAGTTACAATGCTCATCAAGGTAAGGTGCACCCCAGGGCTGGATTAGCACCCCCTTGCCCCACCCCTCCACCCAGTTCTCTGGGCAGCTCACCCCTGGGATGAGTTCGGCACCCTCACTTGTCCATCTCCAGTCGCTCAGGGTGTCAGGTTGGGTTGTCTTGAGAACCAAAACCAGTGACACAGCCCAGATGACCTCAAGTCCAAGGGTTCAGTGTTCACTGGCGCCTTCTATAGGCCAGTGGTGCAGAACGGTAAAGTGGGAAGCTGGACTATCCTAGACTGAGGGGGGGGGGGGGGGTGCAGTCACAGGGATCCAAGGTCTGTGGGACCCTGGCGCTTGTGTGAGGCCAGGCTGACTAGAGAAACACACCCAGAGACACTCCTTTAGGTGTGAGAAAGAGCCGCCGATCAAGAAGCTTTTATGTATCAGGAAAGCAGCTCGGCCCAGTGCAACTCAAGTCTCTTAAGTCTGAGGCCCTAAGGCCCTCCTCAGACTCACGCAGTCACAAATGAGGATGCAGAAGATCCTGGGCAAGCGGGGGCAAACCCTGACGGATTCGGTGCCAGCAGACACATCTCCAGAGCTCTGGCCTCCAGCGGCATCAGTCAGCGGGACAGTGAGGGGGAGGTGCCCAGGAGCCTCCTTAGGAGAAGGCCACGCCCAGAAGGAAGCACCATCAGGTTGTGACCTGATTGACAGGCTTGACTCCACCCCTACCCTTTGGCATGAAACTATGTGACGACCACAGCAGGGCACCAGCAGTTCCCAGGGTCAGCAGCCCAGCGGAGGCCATCCTTGGAGGCAGGCACAGAATGGAAAGGAGGACGGAAGCACAGGGCAAGAGCCAGAGAGGGGATTCCTATATATCTTTTATCAAAAGGCCACACTCCCTAGCAGGCATCATCAGCCCGTGATTGTGATTTAATTGATAGACTGGACTCCACCTCTACATCGTCAGCCAAGTAGAAAGAGTGGGAGGGAGGGAAAAGAGAGAATCATTGTTTAAGAAGTCTCGAGTCTCTCTTTACGGTGATGGGAAACTTAGCAACAGATCCTGGAAATGGTCATAAAACATGATCGGTGTCATTGATAAAATTTACGAATTTATCCACAAGAAAAAAATACTGCACTGGGGGGGGAAGAAAATCTGACCACCACACATCGTAAAGGTATTCTCTCTTTGCCTCAGGTGGTTGGAGGGCCAACAATTCACATCTGCCTCAAAGCCCACGTGACAATCCCGAGTATGACGCTGTCTTGTGGAAAACTGGAGTTTGCCACAATTCAGAGCGGGCAGTGCCTTGTGGAAACTGTCCAACTTTCTAATCATCTCCAAGTGCCTTGCGAATGGTTTGTCCACACCGTTAAGCCTGTTGACAAGGTAAATGTCCTGTGGGCCTCCGGCCCCCTTTTCTCCATTGCCGTTTCTTTCAGCTTTTTGTAACTCTGGGCATCTGCTCTGGTCAGGTCACTCTACTGCCCAGAGTTTCCAGGGACGGCCATTGCCTCCTGAAGAAAAACCAGACCTGTAGCACCCACGATCCCTCTCAGGCCTTCCTGTCTGATCGACTGTCTCATTTATCTCTGTGCCTCGGTATCTGCCGTCCCAGGCACCTGGGAGGGACTCGGTAAACGCAGACTGAATGAGTAGCGTAGGGAAGGGAGTCCCTTTCCCAAAGAGGAGCAATCTGAATGTCTATTGTTTATAACCCAGCTGGGGAAACACATGCCGAAGTACTTACGACGGAAACTACACGCCGAATTAAAGCCCAAGACACGGATCTTTGAGATTCAACCCACTTCTGGAGTCCTACACGCTGGGGAGCGGTCCAACGTGCAAGTGAAATTCATGCCCAAAGAAGAGGTAAGCGGGGACGAACTGTGCTTTCATTCAGATTCTTGAGCTCCCTTTGACCTTTACACACAAACGCAGTCTGTGCTTGCTTGGGTCTCGGGGAAAGTCCTGAGGGACCCCAGCCTTGCCGTCCTGAATATGACATCTTCAGGCGTCTGGCCCAGGTAGAAGTCGTGTGGCCGAGCAGGGAAAAGGACAGAAGTCCCTGTGTTCTGTCTTCCCGGCTGCAGGTGTGAGGTGGCGTGAGCTCTTACAGGGCTCACGGCTGATCAGAGCACACAGGAGCCAAGAGGCCAGGGGAGAGGATGGAGCGCATCCTGGCCCACCAATCCCCAAGGAGGAGGCTCCTGCTCAGAGTAGCCAATGCACAGACAGGACCATAGGGTCGCCCCCCCCCCCCCACCACGGGACACCATCTCCCTCACTGACCCCTAGCACCACAGGGGACAGCACTGGCGATACGGTGTGGGAACTGTGCCCGATCTGACCCCACCACACCAGGGCGGAACACTAAGGACCAGCAAGGGGAGCAGAGAAATGAAGTCCCCAGGGAATACCAAAAATAGCCAGTCCCCAGCAGCCCATCAGTCTACACCTGAAAGATTCCTAAAGTGTTTCAAACAAATAGACCTGGAACTTTCTATAGGCTTTTCATTTTTTGCCATCGGCTTTGTTGCTGTGGTTTGATATTTTTTTGTTTTGCTCTGTCTAGGTTTTGTGCTCGTTAGTATCTCTGCATGTCCATCTAATATTTGATCCTAAAGCTTATCCCATTGTTTCTGTCACTATAAAAATCTCCCTCCCCCCCCCATGTCTTTGAAAAGAAAAGAGAATTAACATGGGTATCATTCTGAGATCATCTTCAAGCAGTCACCTGATTTGCTCAAGGTTTCATATTTTTCCATTACTGAATGAACTACATACGTCACGTCGGGGACCTATGAATAGCAACGGTAAAAATCTATTTGTCCGGGCTGTTCCTTAAATAGTGCACAGAACTTGGCCAAAGGCAATCAAGCACTGCCACCCCCTGAGAGTGAAACTTAGGAGGAGTGGGGTAGCGGCTGCCACGGCCTCCTCCACAACCCTCCTGGCATCTTCAGCAACATTAGCAGCACAAAAGAAATCATTTTCAACATCAACTCCATCCCAGCATCAGCAGCACGAGGAACATTTCCACTGACTCTCAGTCAAAACAGAAAAGCTGAAAAAGTACCCAGAAGCCTTTGTGAGGAAACAAAGAACTGAGTGAAACAGTCCGGAAGGAACTGAGTGAAACAGTCCGGAAGGGCTTCCTTTACATTTGAATGTGATGTTGAGATCCCCGGATGACAAATCCACAACCCCAAACAAAACCAAGCAAACAAAAAGCAAGCTCTCTGAGCTGATAATTCACTCTCTGTTTCCAGCAATAAATATGGATATTCCATCCACGTGTGTTTCCCCCCTTGAGATATGTCTGAGCACTTCAACTTTGGAAGCTGTAACAGAGTGACCCGGGCATCTGATTAAAAATCCAGTCTCCCAAGAGCTCCCCCTGTCCCTCTAGAGATGAGACGAGCGAATCTCTATTCTTATTATGCTTCCCAGTGGAATGACATTAGCAGTCACTGACTGTACTGTAGATCTTGGTACCGCCTTGGGAAAACCATGTAAGGTGTCACCATCAACAGGAATTCTGATGAGGAACTGAAAGACTTAAGCTGCTGTAAACTGTGTAAGGACATACCATTAGCTTGGCTTCTCCCAGGAGCAGCCCTGGAGAAAAGAATTTGGATGCAAATAGCTGTTCTAGTCAGGAAGTAAAAGGCAATGAAGGAGAGGAAGGCAGCCTGGGACTCCATTCCTCAGGGAAGCTCTGGTGAAATATTCAAAGCATGCAGCAAAACCCAACCCACTGCTCCAGTAGAGAAAAGCCTGCCTGTCTGCTCAGTAAAGCTTATACCCCAGACAACCCCATGGGCCAGTTCTCCTTTGTCTCTTGAGAGTCACTCAAAGAAACCAAGGTCACAGCCGTGGGCTCCATTCTGACTCATAGTGTCTCTATCGGACAGAACAGAACTGCCCTGTTGGGTTTCCAAGATATTAAATAAGGTCCCCCAAATGTATTTTGACTTACCATCTCTTTTCAGAAAAAAAAAATTTACTCAGGCATCCCCTTGGTAATTAAAAGTCATTTAGCCCATATTCCAGGATAAAGTATAGGTATCTGCTTTGCAATGCCCCTCCTTATGAGTCCCCTCTTTCTCCAGTAGAGAGGCTAGCGAGTTCAAACAGTTCACTTTCTGGTCTGCACCTCAATGTGTAGTTCACTCCACCACTGGGGCTCCTTTGGGGTCACTTAAAAAAACCCTCAAATGTACTGTCATCAAGTCAATGTGACTCATAGGGACCCTAGAATTCTTTCTGAGACCGTAGCTCTTTCAAACTGATGACCTTGTGTCGCCATGATGCCCCCCAGGCTCCTGCCTGGTGTTGGAGTGACTGGGAACTGAAAAATCAGTTTGGTATTCCCTGACAACTACGGCAGGAGGACTAGTGGCAGCATGGGTGATGGAGAGAGCTGCTAACTGTAAGACCAGCAGTTCGAAACCACCAGTCACTCCTGAGGCTTTCTGCTCCTGTGCGGTTACAGCAGCAGAACCTTCTGCTTTGCCTTACAGAGTTGCTATATGCATCAGAATTGGTTTGATGGCATGATCCCCCCCTCCCCCCCAAAAAAGCAAACAAACAAACAAAAAGAATTGGTTTGCTGGCAGTGAACTTGGTTCACTGCGTTAAGTGATGAAGCGTGGTTAAGTGATGAAACTTGGGTTGAGAACTGCCCCGGAGGTGTTGTTTCCTGGGCATCTCTGCCCTGCGATGCCCCTGACCCTTCGTGCTTTACATGGTTCGGGGGTAGAAAAATCAGACGTCTGTTTTATTTGCTTGACTTTGTGTTTCCCAGAAATTCTACACCCAGACGCTGGTGTTCCAGATTGCCCAGAGCACTCAGAAGCTTACGCTGCTGGCCCAGGGCCATGGACTAGAACCTCGCCTAGAATTCAGCCCTTCGGTTCTGGAGCTGGGACCCCTGCTGCCCTGTGCCCCTGGAGACGAGGCCGAGTTGGTGGTGAAGAATCCCTGTAGCTTTCCCATTGAGTTCTACTCCTTAGAATTTGATCAGCAATATCTTCTTGATGAGAAGGTAATCAGAAATCGAAGCGGACTTCCATGTCCTGCGGGGCCCTGCCCTGCTTGTACTCCTGTTGGTCCTCTCTGAGGACTCACTTCCAAGTGGCCTTCCCCACCTCCCACCCCTTGCTCAATTCGGTGACTCACTCCAAAGGCTGCGCTTTATGTTCTTTTGTATTTTCTAGCTGCATATCATATCGCCAGGGGAGGACACCCTTATTATTGCTGCTCAATCCTTACCCCTTTTATTCAATCTCATCTTTTGGTACCAGCCAGGAGCCCCAGTGGAATGGTGAATAGAAATGACGTGAATCAGGCACTATCCTTTCATTTCTGACTTTAGCGGGAGAGATGCAATATTTCACCATTAAATAGATAGTCCATATTTCATCATGAAGTATGATGTTTGCCAGAGATTTTTTTTGGTTTTGGTCTTTTTTTTTCATTGAGGGGGGGCATCACTGCCCTCTGATGGGATTGGGAGGCCCAGCCTTGCTCCTGGAGAGCTGCTGCTGGATTTGAATCGCCAAGGCAGTGGGCTACAGTCCCGCACTCAACCACTATGCCACCAGGGCTCAGCCATGCCATAGATTTTTTTGTTGAGGGGTGGGGGGGTTTGAGATGGCTATAAAGCAGTTGTTTCAGGATTTTACAATTCTCACCAGGACAGAGATGAGGAAAGGCAGGTGAGGGGGAAGTACAGAAGGGGCAGAAACAAGCGCCTGAACAAAAGGAATATGGGGAGGAGGGTAAGAAATGTCAGAACACAATCCAATATGAAACACAGGCCATCATCAACACCCCGGTTTGGGCTCTATGTTTACGAGGCCTTTGGATGGCAAGCAACAGTGTTTACAAGTCGGGGGAGAACTCCTGATGTATGCCATAGATTTTTGTGACGTAATTGTCCACAACTTTAGGAAGTTTAATTCTGTGTAAGTACCGCGCGCTAACCGATTGTGCCACTGGAGCTCCAGGAAGTTTGATTCTTAGTTTACCAAGTTTGTTGTTTTATCATCATGAATGGATGTTAGAGCTTGTCAAATACCTTCACTGCTTCCATCGAGATGCTAATAAGATTTTTCTAACTTTTTCTATTTCTATAAATGAGTCACTTTAATGCTTTGTTTTCTAAACTGGACATGCAGTAAGGTGCACAGACACATACAGCTATGCCATCGGACCCCTGTAACGATCCCGACCATTCCTGAAACAGCGTTCAGGACAAGCATCTTCAGTTGGCCAGCACTCATTAGACATGTGGACAGTCTCAAGCTGTGTGATCATGGATGCTAACACAAAGGGCTGGTGAGCCAGAAATAGTCCCAGTTGTCAGGCCAGCTCTCCAGGCATTCTTGTCATGTCAGGATAGATGTTGGCCCAGATTTGACTTGCAGGCCTCTAAGTAGCGAGGTCACTTAGCGTCACCAAAATTCAGACATGACATGACTTGACAGCAACTAACGGGCAAGTCCTGTCTGCAGTCTTTCACTGACACAGAAGAAAGCGGTAACAGTCATAAACCATAACCATTTGACACTTGGTTGCATCGCCTATGGTGGTTACATTTTCCACAGAGCTCTGCCCCCAGGTGACCCTCCCGAAATGAACCTTTGCATATGCTCTGAGGTAGGGGTTAAGATGTTTTTTTTTTAATTGACTAATTTTTACATTTTGAACCACTTCTGCATCACCTGGAGGGAAAGACAAAAGTTTCTGATGTGTTATCATTTTGACATGTTGCTATTTGTCTCCATGCACCTAACAGTTTTTTTCATCTATATTGTCAAGAAAGATTGTTCTGTGATTTGTCAAATTACATCAGTGACACACCATGCTGCTGTACCTGGCTTTTTAAAATGGTTTTTCCTGCCCTTTTTTTTTTAATGTGAAAACTTTTTCTTGACTTTGGACAATTGTGGTCTCTTACACTACTTGTCCTTTTGTGATTAACTAACTTTACTCAGCCTAATGTGCTCCAGGTTCATCCACGTATGTGATGAGGTGTTTCACAGACTCGCCATTGTTCTTTAATGTAGACTATTCCAGTGTGTGTGTCGGTGGGTGTGGGTGTGTGTACCGGTTTGTTCTTCCACTTACAGCCATCTAGGGGGTTTCCAACTTTTGCAATGGTGACTAGTGCTGCGGTGAACAGGGTTATGCACCCACCTAGTCATATCACAGCTCTTATTTCCCAAGGATAGTTAACCAAACAGAGGACTGTTGGGCCATGTATTATTTCTAACTTTAGATTTTTGAAGACATGCCATTCCATTTTCCACGTGGTTTCCCCACTTGACAGTCCCACCATCAGTGAATGTGGGTTCTAGTCTGTCCAGGCCCACACTAGCATTTGCTAATCTGCTTTTCGAATGCCACGGTCAGATGATGCTTATTCTTGCTTTTATTTGCACTTCTCTATTGGCTAATGATCAGGAGCATTCTTCATATGTTTGTCGGCTGCCTGAAGGCATGTCTTCATTGGTGAAGTGTCTGATCATGTCCTCTGCAGATTTCTTAATTGGATTTTTCTTGTTAAAGTATCTAAGTTTTCTATAAATTTTAGATATTAGTCTCTTGGCCAGTATGTCACTGCCAACAAAAACTTCCCAATATATGAGCTTTTTGTTTAACTCTATTGCAGACATTTTTATAAATGAAAAGATCATTTTATTGGGAGCTCTTATAACAATCCATATATCAAGTTATATGAAACATATTTGTATATATGTTGCTATCGTTTTCTAAACATTTACTTTTTAGTTGAGTCTTTAGTATCAGAGCCTCTTTTTCTCCTCCGTCCCCTTCCCCCCTCAAGATCCTTTGATAAATGATAGATTATTATTTTAAAAAATATTATTTGCATATCCTACACCGACTGCTGTCTCCCTTCCCCCATGGTTTCTGTTGTTCGCCCCTCTGAGGGGGGTGGGCATGGGGGTTATGTGTCAATCATTGCTATTAGCTCTCCCCTCTTCCTCTCTTCTCCCCACCTCCTTACCACCTACCCGGTATCACTACTCCCGTTCCTATTCCTGGACTCCGTATGTCATTAACTCTATTGCTTATCTATACATGTGTACATGCTCCCATCTAGGCTACAGTGAAAGGCAGGACTGAAGTCATGATAGTAGGGGTGAGGAAGCTTCATTTGCAGAAATCTCTTGGTGCACAAACATTTCATTTGGGGGCATTCCTAGTCATTGAATTGGCCTTCTACTGTTTGTGTGATTTCAGTTATATTTGTTAATGCCGTGGGCTTTGGCCCTAAGCCTATCTCCATTTTTTCATTGATGACCGCTAGAGTTCTAGGTTTTATATTTAAGTCTGACCCATCCTGAGTTCATTTTTATTTATGGTATGATGTGGGTCCTGTTTCATTCTTCTGCACATGGATGTCCAGTTTTGTTGGCGCCATGTTAAGGAGACTCCCATTTAATGTGCTTCAGCCCGTGCAACATGCTGTGAAAAATCAGTTGTTTGTAGGTGGGTGGATGTATTTCTGGGTTCTCAAGTCTGTTCTATCGATCTGTGTGTCTGCCATTGTATGGTCCAGGTTGTCTGCGCTCCCCTCCCCGCCCCCCACACCCCCAGTGGCTGTGTTGTGAGCTTTGAGATCAGAAAGCGAGAGGTCTCCTACTTCGTTCTTCTTTAGTCGTGCTGCGCCGGTCCCAGGGTCTCCTTTTTATCTATATGAAGTTGGCGATTCGTTTTTCCATCCTTGTAGAGAATCATGTTGAAATCTGAGCCAGGATTTCCCTGTCTCTGCAGCTCACTGTGGGGAGGATGGGCGGTTTCTCAATCCATCAGCATGTGATCCAGTCTTCTATTTTGATGAGTCTTTTTTGCCTCCTTGTAGTAGTGTTGTATAGTTTTCATTGCACAAATCTTTTTTTTCTCTGCTTAGATTTACCCCTAAGTATTTTGACTTTGGGGTGGCTAGGGTGGATGGGATTATGTTCCCTATTTATTTTTTTCAGAGTTCTCTCTGTCGGTATAAAGGGAGTCAACTGACTTTTGCATGTTGCTCTTGCACCTTCCCTGTTTCTGCCTCTTTCAATTAGTTTCAATAGTTTGGGTCAAATTTTCTTCATTTGCGTTTTCACTGGTGTATACGTTTTCGAATCACCTCACTAGCAGCAGTTTGGTAGTAACCAAAGTTGGTGATCCAGAAGAAGGCTTATTTACCAGAATAACACTCATAAGTCAGATAGTATTAGAAATAAATCTCTTTCAGAATTATATTTTACTGCATGACATATGTGTGTGTGTATATATAAGTATATACACAACAGTTGTCTGGTCCAAAAAAAAAACAAATGCAAGCTGCCCTGCATGACAATTTTTTTCCCCTTGGACAGTATAAGGGTGCTTCTAATAGGCACTCTGGTGCTCCCACCAGTAAGTATTCCGCTGCTAACGGCAAAGCTGATGGTCATAACTCACCTGCCGTCCCACAAGAAATTAGACCTGACGGTCTGATTCCAGAAAGATTCGAGCCTTGGAAGCGCCTGTCGTACAGGGTCACGATCAGTCAGAATGAACTCATCGGCACACATAGCAGCGTGGTCCAAACACTGCCTGGGCTACATTGACACTTTAATTATGGAGCCAATTCCACCTTTGGAGACCGTAGAAGGCACAAGAGACCAGCCCTGGTTTCCAAGACGATAACCTTTTTACAGGAGTGGGCGACCTTCCCCTTCTCCTTCTCCTGTAGAGCAGTGGATAGTGTGTGTGTCGGTGACTCTTTAGGCCGCTAACCACACAATCAGCAGTTCAAAACCACCAGCCACTCGATGGGGGGGAAGATGGGACTTTCCACTCCCATGCCGACATGCCGTCCTGGAGACCCACGGGGGCAGCGTGACCAGCATCCTCCTGCGTGCCTATGAGTTGCAATCAACCCAGTGGCAGTGAATTTGGTTGGCCTTAAATCCCCCAAGTGTCAGAGCTCAGCCGTAATTTTTACACTTCCCCAAAGAGTGCCCTCCCCCACCCCTATTTTGGAATCCAGGAAATACTTGTCCGAAACCCGGCCTCGGCCGCACGGGGCAGCGACGGGAGCTTTTCGAGATAAATGGACGGTCTTGGGCAGGAACCTGGTGCAGCAGCCCCAGACTGCGGGGGGAGGCAGTTTTCCTGCGAGCCCCACAGCCCCGTTCTCCCCTCCTGCAGATGCTCCGGAAGCTCAAGGGCTATGATTCCTTCAACACCCTGATGCTGCCCCCCCGGACTCCCGGGGAGAAGCTGCCCGTGGAGGTGTACGAGTACTTCAAGGAGCTGAAGCGGTCGAAAGAGGAGCAGATGAAAGCAAAGTACATGGAGAACCTCCCGCAGGAGAACGGTGAGGACCCAGCCCCTGCCCCCTGGCCTCCAGCCACTGCCCTGCGCCTTGGGGCCGCTGCTGCTGTGAGACCCCCGGATTCCTCAGCACTGGCTTCTGCCAGGCGGGTGCCTCATGGCTCGTGTATTTTCTTCCAAACCCCAAATTCAGTCCTGTTACCCCCATCTTATGAGTGTGAAGACTGAGGCATTTTCTCTTCTGGCTCTAGAGTCCAGTGGGGTGCGCACGCACGCACGCACACACACACACACACACACACACACTCACACCCGAGGGACACCATAATTAAGGTGCTCTGCTGCCAGTTCAAACCCGCCAGCAGCTTGGCAAAAGGGAGGCCCGGTGAGTTGCTCCCCGAACAATGCCAGTCCTGTTCGGTCCCGTGGGGTCTTTGAGCATCACCATGGACTCGCGGGCACTCCCTGGATGGCCAGATCTGAGCTGAACACTGCGTACGCAGAGGAGCAGGCCAGCGCAGACAGGCCTGGTCCACAATTTGAAGTGGCAGTGTCAGGAGTTGAACTCAGGCCTCTCTGACTCCAGAGTCCCTACCACTGGCTGTGATACCGCAATGCCCTCCGCCCTGTGAGTGGCGCGTGCCTAACCAGAAGGCTGGGTGGAAATCCAGCCCCTAAGCAATGGAGGAAGTCTGGGTTCAGATCAGCTTCCCAGCTTCCCATCCTTTCTTCCCCAGGATCCAACTTACCTACCGCTACCCGGGGCCTGCCTGGTGTGCACCTGCTGGCCTGGAGGACGGTGGCTGGTCCTGAGACACACCTTCCTTCTGTCCTGCTCCCCTGCTCCCTCCTTGGAAATACACCAGCCCTATGATTTGTTTTTATCTCTTCATCGATAAACCAGTTGGCATATGTGCGATTATCTTTCTCAGACCTGACACCCCCACTGGACAAGAAGCCCCCATAACAGCAGTGAACACCGACCAACCCCCATTTGCCAGCCAGGGCCCTTCCCTGTGCCCCAGGATTATATGCTATGGGGGGGGGGGGCGGGCGGGGATGAGCAATAGAGGGACTCAGTGCAGCCCTGTTCTCACGCCCTTGACCTGTCTTACTGCCTCTCAAAGAGAAAGAAACTAGCCAGAGAAGGCTAGTTTGGCCTAAAGGGGGATGAGAGCAAAGCATGGAACAGAACTCCAAATCTCGTTTTTTTTTTTTTTAATCCACACAAATAGGGACAGAGGAGCACAGTGGACTCCCCAAAACTGTTGCCCCAAGATACTCTGAACCCAGAACCAAGGCCCTCCTGGAAGTCCCTTTTAGCAAAATCACAGAGTGATGGACAAGATAAAGGACCAGTCTGAGACCAGAAGGCCAGCAATCACTCACAAGCAAAGATGAGATGCTAAGGGAAGCCAGATTTGGGAAAGGGAATTAACAACCCAGTAGAAGAGAAGGCCGGCAGGTGCGTTATATGATCAACGCAACCGATGTCCCGAGCAGGGTGTGCAGAAATTGCCAGATAGGAACCTGACTTGCTGTGTCATCTTTCACCAAAAACTTTTTCCAAAATGTAAGGTTAGGAAAGGTCATGAGAGAAGACTGTTCCCCGCCTATTCTCAGTCACAAACACCAATGGGCCCCACCGATGTTCTGGGGGAAAGATCAGAGAGGCTCACCCCAGTCTAGGAGCATGGACAGTGATACTGTGGGCAACCCAGGCCCAAGGCGGGGAACTTCGAGGGGCTCGATATGCTCAGGACCCCCTGAGGGCACGAGGTCACTCTGTTTGGCCCACAGAGGAGGCCTGATGGTGGGGTGGGGGGGGGGGGGGGTCCGGGGGGGCCCGCCTCCGCTTCTCACCTGTGCTATCTTCTGAACACCTGAGCTCTCTGCTCCCGTCCTGTGAACCACCCTTCGTGCTCCGGAGCCCTCAGCTGGGCAGGATAAGAGCACCAAGTCACATCCTGCCCTCACCCGGAAGAGTGTCCTTCCACCTCTCTGAGCTCCAGACGGGTCAGGTGCCTGCAGCCGACTGTGTCTTGGGGCATGGGATTCACGTTGTTATGACAACACCTACGCCTACTTCTGGAAAGAGTTCCAGGCTCACAAACCCACAGAGGCTGTTCCACCTTCTCCTATCCAGTCCCTGAGATGGCATCAGCTCGACGGCAGGAAGTTAGGTCCTTCTTGTTGTTGTTGTTGTTGTTGTTTTTGTTTGGCCGGCACAGAGACCATCTGGGGGATGCGGGGCCAATCAAAAGACTGAGAAGCTTCTCGGTCGGAAACGCTTGTGCTGATTCCTGCCGGTGAGCAGGCCACCCACACATCCGTATGATTGCAAAGAGACCGGCAGAGAAGGGGTAACCGTGGCACTGCAGTTGGATCGTCCAGGTTTTGCCCTTCTGAAGCTCCCAGCTTGTCGAACGCACACAATTTTAGTTTTTAAAAACGGTCAAATCGGGAGACTGGCTGTGCAGAGGAACTTAGCAGCAGCCAGCGAACGGCAGCTGGAGTTTGCTGGAAGGTGACGGTCTCGGGTGAGGCTAACCAGGTGTTCTTTCCTGTCCTGCCCCTTCCCGTCCCCCCTCCCCACCTCCCTGCAGAAGAGGAAGAGTGGCCCTCATCAGAACAGGGAACATCCGCCAGCACTAAGCGGACCTCCCTCAGCCGAGGAATCTCCATGACATCCAACATGGAAGAGCGGCACATCGCGAAGGTCGACTCCAAAGTCTACCCGGACGAGGAGGGGGAGGACGAGAGCCTGGAGAAGATCGTGTTTCAAAGTAACCGGGTGCCCTTGTCTGGGCGCCAGCGCCATCTGGGCAGACGGGGGAAGACAGTTCTGTTACCGTTTCGCTTTCCTCCTCAGAGAAAAGGGCATCCTCAGAGCCCCAGAGCTGCCCCAGCCCTGGCTTCTCCACATCTGCTAAGGAAGGACCCGGAGATAGGCTGATAGGCCCCCCAAGCCATACATTCTGCTGGACACAGTGACCTGCCCCAGCAGTGTAGCGGGTTATGTGTTGGGCTGCTAGCCTCAAGGTCAGATGTTCAAACCCACCAGCCCCTCCTCAAGAGAAAGATGAGGCTCTGTACTCTGTCCGTCCATGTTCCACAGTCTCAGAAGCCTTACAGAGCAGATCTGTTCCATCTTACCATCTGATGATGAGCTGGTACCAGCTTAAGGGTGGTAGAGTGTTTGGGTTTGGGTTTGGTTTGTGGAGTGTTCAGAGAAACATCTCAGGGGACCCGTTCTTCCCTGAGTTCCTTCCATTGGACTCCGTGGCAGCACTGTGTCTGTGGAGGAAGGACAAGGAGAGGGTGGCTAGGCACACAGAATGGGTGATGTGTCGGGCAACATTCCTGGGGAATGTTCATGATCAATTAAGGGGGAAAGCAAGCTATGAAATTCAATCTGTACAATTTGACCTCCTAGTGTCGTGGGCCCAATCCTGGCAGTCATCTGGCCTGAGTTACAGGATACATGAAAGCCAGGTTTCGAAAATCACATTCAGCAAAACGGGGTTCATCATAGGCCATGCTGAAACATAACCAGCCGTATCATTGTCCCCTCTCAGGGAGTAGGAAGCATTGGCAAGACCAGTGAGTCTTCACGGACTCTGGTTAAGTTGTCATTTTCAACTCTTGTCAACTGGTGGATGAATTAAGGCAGAAGTGCATAGTGGCACAAGGGGGACTGAAGTTCAGGAATGCAGGCCTCATGTCCAATCCACTTTGCCTCTGCTGGCCTTCCCCGCAATGGCGGCACTTCTGGGTCCTGCTATGGTCCTCAGTCACTGAACTGTCCCCAACCCCAACCTCCTATGGGGAAGGAAGCATGCTATGATACAAAGGATGAACAACCCTCTAAATCACTTAAGTGCCATCAATAGTTAAGGTATAAGAAATCCAGGCAATGAAATACCTTCACTATGCTTTTAAAATGAGCATGGTCAGTTTTCAAGTGAATAAAAAGAGGTTCAAGAGATGTTACATGAAAAACCCAGATTTGTTGTTCAGACACCGTACCTGCAATTTGGAGTGATTATACCCATTCCTCACTTATCAACATGAGTGGGTATAAAATACCCAGTCATTGTGCAAACACATTCATTGTGAGGAAATTTATGGTTG
>PVJH01021952.1:17759-37919 GCA_004026705.1 Nesogale talazaci | reverse complement strand
CTGAGTCTGTAATTTTTTTTTTGAGTCTGTAAGTCTTTACAGGAGTAGAAAGCCTCATCCTTCTCCCATGGAGTGACTGGTGGTTTCAAACTGCTGACCATACAGTTCGCCGCCCTACATGTACCTCACGAGGCCACTGAGGCTCCAACTGATGTCATAGAACAAGGATGGAAAAAATGAGCCAGACCCCATCATCGAGTGGGTCTGTCTCCTGGTGCCTCCAGGTGGTGCAGAGCGGAATTTGGATTCCCTAGAAGCTTCAAGACTGTGATCTGTAGGAAGCAGATCACCAGGCCTTTCTGTGGAGGATCTTCCGAGTGGACCTGGACCACCATCAAGTATTTAAGTGCTGCACCACCCCCACCGAAAAGCCAAACGCATGTCCATCGAGTCAGTACGGGCTCATGGCGGCCCTCTCGGACAGGGTAGAACTGTCCCCTGTGAGTGCCTGAGATGACAACTGTTTTTGAGAAAAGAGAGCCCCACCTTCCCCCCATCAGAAGGACTGGTGGCCACACAGATCACAGGCCCAGGTGTAGCCACTACTCCACAAGGACTCCTTTGCACCATGCATGCCCAACCAAACTCCCTGATATCAAGTGGATGCTGATTCACAGCAGCCCTGTAGGTGTGGCAGTCATGTGTTTGTATATCAATTTCGTGATTGAGGGTCTGCAGGTGGAGTCTGGCCTGTCAATCTGGAGATAGCCAATGAGACCTTTGTGTGGGCATGGCTTTCTCCTGGGAATTCTGGGAAGTCTCACAGTATTTCCCATTGGGAGAAGAGAGACTTGACTCCGTCTCTTGGAGTCAAGACAAGATGGTGGCATGCTGATCGATCCTGAGTCCTGGAACCTGGAGGAGCCAGAGGAGAAGCCATATGGGCTTACCCTGATGGACTCAGACCTCTGGGGCCAAAGAAGTCACAGCTGAGAAGCCAGCACTGAGGTGCTTCTACCGCCACTGGGTACTGCTGATGGACCCTGAGACCTGGAAATGAGGAGCTGTGGGAAGATCCCTCCCAACTCCAGGATGCTTCTCCAGCATGTGCTTCGTAGTTGGAAGAAGACTTTATAGACTGGTAGCAGACATAGGGACTAATATCAGACTTATGACCTTGGACTGGACTGAGTTGGGGTGCTTCTCAATGTTACATTCTTCTTGTCAATAAACCTTTCCCTTAGATCTATATGGATGTTTATGATTTTGTTTCTCTCGTCTACCCAGACTGACATAGTCGGTCACGGTAGAACTGCCCCTGTGATTTTCCGACACCGTCACGCTCACAGAAGGAGAAAACCTCCTTTTTCTCCAGGGATGGTGGCGTGGGACTTGTTCATCAAAGCCCAGTGCTGGAGGGAGCATGCTCCACCAAAAGATATTCACATTGTGATAAACATTTCCAAACCAAGTGTCTCATACTTCCTCCCCCACACATCCTGGGCAGAATTCAGGTAGGAAGACGCTGGTCTGCAGCCTCTGAGTTTCTCACCCTGAGTTTGGGCTTGACGCCATCGCTGAGCAGAGGTGAACCATGGCAGACACAGGCAGACCGAGTCACCTGGATGTAGGTGACACCACCAAGGGAGGTCACTGGTCCTTAGAGGAATGATATGGGATCGGGGCAGGCAGATTCTCTATAGAATGGGAGAGAATACTTCATCTGGGATGGACTTCAGGCAGAAAGCTTGAGATGGCAGAAAGTCTGACTCATGGAAAAGAGAAGGCTGAGGAAATGCTGTAGAGAATTGTTTCCGCTCCAGACACAACAGCCTCCTGCCTTCTATCTTACAGAAACCAACCCTGGGAAAGTTCTTTAGCACACAGACTCCTTCCCTCACCTGCCCTCTCTCTCATCTCTCAAGAACAAGAGAAACCAAACAAAGAACACGAACAGCCAAGGGTGGGAGGGTGCCGTGGTCGCCTGCCCGGAGCCTCTCTTAGGACCTAGGTGCAGCCACCTGTGGCTGCTGCAGCTCACAGGGATGTTAGATGAAACATCATCCCCACAGTTAGAGCCAGCAGTCAGTGTCTGACTCAGGGGGGGGTGGGGACGGCAGAAAGTTTGCCCATCTCCCTGCAGCCTCTGTTTGGGGTAATCAAGGAGGGGTCACCCTCAACCCCAGAGCATCCCAGAAGCTTATCTGAGTGAGGCTTTTGCTTTGAACGACACTGGACTTCATCTTCCTCCTCTGCCCAGTCCAGCTGTTTCTGAACACGCTCCCCAGAGGCCTTCTGCACGCAGGGGGGCATCCCTGCCAAGGGAGGCAGAGGCGAAGGGTGAACAGGCTTGCGTAAGATTCCCTGCCAAGTTCCAGCTGTGAAACACAGATCCCGTTTCTCACACGCTGGTCCGTGCGTTAGCGTATGCGATCCACTCGGTGGTTCCATGGGATGGGTTGAAACTCACAAAACAAAAGCAAAACTGCCTTCTCCTGCCAGGAGCAGATGCTGACTTAAGGAACGCTCATCGGACAGGGTGGAATCACCCCTGTGGGCATCTGAGGCGGTAACTAAGCAGCCGGTGGTTTTTGAACTGCTGTCTCTACAGGTTGGTATCCCATGGAGACGTAAGCCCACTACACCACCAGGCTCCAGAGATGGGTAGGCAAGGACTCATTGACCCAAGGTGCGGAGAGGTGATGCGCCTGGAAGGGGAGGGCTGTATCTGAGCTCCCAAATCTCCCGCCTGGCTCCCTAGCTTCTCACTATGGCCAGAAAGGGTGGGAGAGGGTTTATGAAGAAGAGACAGTGTGTGAGCATTGATGGAGGGGGGAGCGGGTATAGGCGGTCCTCACATGTCTCTTCAAGGGCCATGGGTGTCTATTTTCTCTCAAGGTTCCAGCAGATGGCAGTCAAGTGTCTAGAGGAAGGGACCTGCTCCTCTTTATTGGCAGACAGGCACCATTTGGGCGGTGGGGACCCCTGATCCCCCTCAGAATGAGAGCAGAGGAAAGAAGCAGCAGATGCTTCTCCACTGGCCATGGCCCCTCCGATCAGAGCGCTAGCCCACCCACCATGTAGGTTGAGAGCGACCGGGTCACCATGCACCTCTGAAAGCAGGTCCCTGCTCCCGGCAGTCCACAAGCGCCTCTTTTTCTCTGAGTCCCTCCTACGGTCTCACCTGCTCAGACTCTCAAAATGAAACCGAAAAACCTTCTGAAAAGAAAGCCGACAATCAGAGAGGATGACCTCGGAGTTCGACTTAGAAAGGTTCTGGGCGGGTAGAGACGGAAAGGGAGAGCTTCCTTTAAAATCCCAGGGTGGGGAGGGAAGCCCTGTCTCACGAGGCACCCGTCTGCAGTGACAGGAAAATCGTTTTAAAAGCCACACGCCTCACAAGGACAAAAAGTGTGAGAGACTCTCACAGCGGTTTGGAAGTCTAAGGTAGAAGCTGACTCTGCAGGGTGGCAGAGTCTGGCTCCATAAGGTCCTTGGGGGTGAGGGGGGAGGGGTGGAGGTGTCTTGTTGGGCCATTCTAAGAACTCTAGTCCTGGGAAGGTTGGAGGGTGGGGGTAGGCTGAAAGCTGCAGGACTTGTAGAAAGACCCATTTGACTTCAGGATATCTCTCTCTCTCTCTCTCTCTCTCTCTCTCTCTCTCTCTCTCTCTCTCTCTTTCTCTCCTCATCCTCAAACAGTTCATCTGCAAGTAACAGAACATCTGAGTCCTGACCCACTGATTTAAAGGAAGAACATGAGATAAGGAGGCCTCTGTCAGGGCTGTGCTTCTCTGTGGTCAGGGCCCACATCTCTGCAAATTGAAATTCAACCTATATGGGAGCAAGGGGTAAGCGGAGCCAGCTGCTCCTTGTCCTTGACCTGGAGCAATGGTTCTCAACCTGTGGGTCAGGACCCCTTTGGGGATCAAAGGACCCTTTCACAGGGGTCACCTAAGACCATCGGAAAACACTGAGACACCACTCCTCTACCCGTCTCCAGGCAGGTCTGCCCACATGCAGATACGCCCACCTATGAGTACCTGGCATGATGACATCATCACATCAACCCCGTCACATGCATCTGGGACAAATACAGTTGTAGGTGACAGGGTTGGCGTCATAATGTACTTATGCAGACCAGTCACCCATGTGTAGAGAGCAGTGAGTGTGTATTAAAAAGCAGCTACTACTCCCTCTATACAAGAACACTTTGTTCTACTAAACTGACATTCCATGCTGCCCCCTTCCCAACACAATCGCTGAAGACAAATGTGTGCATAAGCAAGTGTGGTGAAGAAAGCCGGCGGTGCCCAGCTATCAAAAGATAGAGCGTCTGGGATCTTAAAGGTTAGAAGGCAAACAAACGACTATCTGGCTCAGAAGCAACAAAGTCCTCATGGAAGAAGCACACCAGCCTGTGTGATCATGAGGTGTTGAAAAGATCAGGTTGAAGACATCAAAGAACCAAAAAAAAAAATTATGTCATTGTGTGCATTCCTCCCCTATATGAATGCTGAAGACAAATGTGTGCATAAGCAAGAGTGGTGAAAAAAGCTGATTGTGGTTGGTTATTGAGATAAGATATATAGCATCTGGGGTCCTAAAGGTTTGAAGGGAAACAGGCGGCCATCTAGCCCAGAAGCAACAAAGTCCACATGGAAGAAACACACCTGTCTGTGTGAGCACAAGTTGTCGAGGGGATCAGGCATCAAAGAATAAAAATTATAACATTGTGGATGAAGAGTGCAAATTGGGGACCCAAGGCTCATCTGTAGGCAACTGTACATCCATTTGCAGAGGGGTCATGGGGAGGGAGAGGAGGCAGTCAGGGTGCAGTGTACCACCCTGACAACTTTCCTCTAGTTCTTGAGTGTTTCCTCCCCCCACCCCATCATCATGATTCCAATTCTACCTTGAAAATCTGGCTAGACCAGAGGACATACACAAGTACAGATAGGAATTGGAAACACAGGGAATCCAGGGCAGATGATTCCTTCAGGACCAGTGGTGAAAGTGGCAACATCGGGGAGTGGGGGGGGGGCGGGTAGAGGAAAGGTGGGGTACAAGGAGCTACATATAACCTCCTCCCTGGAGGATGGACAACAGAAAAGTGGGTGAAGAGAGATATCGGACAATGTAATATATGATAAAATAGTAATTTATAAATTATCACGGTTCATGAGGGAGTGGGGAGCAGAGAGGGAGGGAAAAAATGAGGACCCGATACCAAGGGCTCAAGTAGAAAGCAAATGTTTTTAACATGATGATGGCAACAAATGTACAAATGTGCTTGACACAGTGGATGGATGGATTGTGATAAAAGTTGTATGTGTTCCCAATAAAATGACTTTAAACAAATATAAAATGTAAAAGCAACTACTGTGTTGAAAGCATCAGTATTGGCGGTAAAATAACACCTTATGAATTATAATTACTGAGTAAATTTTGTGGAAGATGGTCTTCGTGGTGCTCTTGTAAAGACTGTCCCAAGAATTTCTGATCTGGTGAGAAATAAGCTATCTCAACCTTCACACTGACTTTGACTGTTGCAGAATGCAGCAATGTAGTGTACTGTTGTTATATTACAGCTCTGATCCGTGCTACACCATGCTTCCAGAAAAAAATGTCATTTCTTTGTCATTAGA
The DNA here is from genome assembly GCA_004026705.1 of Nesogale talazaci. Taxonomy (NCBI): domain Eukaryota; kingdom Metazoa; phylum Chordata; class Mammalia; order Afrosoricida; family Tenrecidae; genus Nesogale; species Nesogale talazaci. The sequence continues at coordinate 32,334 of PVJH01021952.1, read as the reverse complement.
AATAAATATTCCTCAGTGACATAGTGGTTGTGTGCGGGACTGCGGGCCACTGGGCTGGTGGTTCATATCCAGCAGCAGCTCTCCAGGAGCAAGGATGTGCCAGCTACTCCCACCAGAGGGCAGTGGTGCCCCCCCCCAAAAAAAGGAAAAAAACAAAAAAAATAAGGGGAGTTGAAAAAAAAGAAATATTTCACAATGTAGAATTACATGTTGTTTTGTGACAAATCATATGCTTTCATGATGTTCAATTTGTAACAATGAAAATCCATCCTACCTATCAGATATTTACATGATGATTTATCACAGTAGCAAAATGACAGTGATGAAATAGCAACGAAAATAATTTTTTGGGGGTGGGGTCACCACCACCTGAGGAACTGCATGAAAGGGTTGAGGCATTAGGAAGGTTGAGAATCACTGCCTTAGAGGCTCCTAGTTCCCCATTAGCTCTTGACATTGATGGTTGGTCAACTTCATGTTACATGGCTGCACTGGTGGCTGGAGCTGGCAGAGCTGAAGGTAAGTACTTCCTTGGTACAGTGTTAATAGGAGAGGCAGGTAAGGGGGAGTGAAGGCTGGGAGCAGATGTGGAGTGAGCGGATCTTCTTGACAGCTAGACTGCATGAGCCCAATGTCAGACGTCATCTCTCTTGGCCCAATCAGCTTCCCAAAGGGAGGAGCCCTACCTCACTGCCTACTGAGAAGCTGTGCTCAGAAATCAGAGTCCATATACCTAGTAGAGCTGGAGGACGTGGGGTCTCACTTTATCCCCTTACTTTTTTCTTTTAATCATTTTATTGGGGGCTTGTACAACTCTGATCACAATCCATATACACATAGGTTGCCATCATCCTTTTCAAAACATTTTCTTGCTACTTGAGGCTTTGGTATCTGCGAGTTCCCCACCCCCATCCACCTTCTCTCCCTATGAACACTTGATAATTTATCTTTTTTTTTCGACATCTCTTGTCCTTCACTCACTTTTCTACTGCCCACCCTCCTAAAAGGGAGTTATATGCCCTCCCCCCCCCCACCTTCCTCTTCCCATCCTGGTGTCTCTACTCTCATTATTGATCCTGAGGGTTTTATCTGTCCTGGATCCCCTGTGTTTCCAGCTCTTGTCTGTACCAGTGTGCATGCTCTGTTGTAGCCAGATTTGTAAAGTAGAATTGGGGTCATGATAGTGGGAGGGGAGAAAGCACTAAAGAACTATAGCAAAGTTGTATGTCTTATTGGTGTTATGCCGCAACCTAACTGGCCCGTCTCTTCCTTGTGACTCTTATCACAATTAATATATACATCTATTGAATGCAAACCATGTTTGTACATTTGCTGCCATCATCATTCTTGAAACATCCTCCTTCTACTTAGGGCCTTGGTATTAGCTCCTTATAGTTCCCCTCCCTCCCCACTCCTGCTCTCTCATGAACCCTTAATAATTTAAAAATTATCATTATTTTGTCATATCATACACTGCCCAATGTGACCCTTCACCCACTTCTCTGTTGTCTATACCCCAGGGAGGGGGGGTATATGTAGATCCTTGTAATTGGTTCCCTCTTTCTACTCCACCTTCCCTCCATCCTTCCAGTATCACCACTCTCACCACTGTTCCTCAAGGGATCATCTGTCCTGAATTCCCTATGTTTCCGGTTCCTATCTGTACCAGTGTATATCCCCAGATTTGTAGGGTAGAATTGTAGCCAGATTTGTATGGTAGAATTGGGATCATCATAGTGGGGGGAAGGAAGCATTTAAGAACTGGAGAAAAGTTGCATATTTCTCTTTTTTTTTGAAAGTTACGTATTTCATTGTTGCCACCCTGTACTTTGACTGGGTTGTCTCCTCCCCGTGAGACCCCCTTATTCTTAATGAGCCTCCTCACTCCAGACTCCAAAGACCAACTTCAGACAGGAAAGAACCTCACTGATTGGGAATGTTGTCTAGGCAGACTGTGGGTCTGCAGGTTTTGAAGCTGTCTTCTCAGCAGATCACCTGTTCTTCCTGTTCTGGACCTCCACCAGGCCCTGGGTACTTGCAGGTTCTGCCAACTGCATCTGTTTTTCTCCTCTCCCTTCCCCACCCCACCCCCAACCTGGGGCAGGAACCGAGTAAAGAAAGCAGAAATAGACTGATTAACTGATAGCGATAGATGGCTAAACCGTGACCCAAGGCTCCACTCCATCAGTCATCAGGGAAAGGCTGGTGAACACACAACGTGGCCCCTTGGCAGACCCACTGAACTGACTAGAACAAAAAGGACCAGATGTACCAAGAGTGTTGGAGGAGGTAGGCATTCCCTGCTGGTTTAGTGCAAATTGGTGGCACCTTTGTAGAAAACTGTGTGGTGCTTACCAGTCAAAGGTGAGCACACACTCTCCTAAGAGCCTACAGCCCATCTCCTGAGTCCACCCCTAGCAGAAGCACATACCTGTGTTCACCAGAGTCCACGCACTAGAAGGGTCATGGGACAACTCAGAGTCATAATTCCCACCTGGGAACTACCTGCCGAGGACTGAATCATGTCCTTCAAAAGTATAAATGGCAAATCCTGATCCCTAGACCTGTGGTTCCATTAAGGAATGGATTTTCCTTATTGTGCTAACGAGCCAGAATGCTTGGAGGATGTGTCTTCAATCCCTCTCACAAGAGAGATCAAAAAGCAGGGCGCAGAGTTGAGGGGAGAGAGATGCCACACCACCCGGTGATTGCAGAAGAACCAAGACACAAGCTGAAAAGAGACAAGGTCTTTCCTCCAGAGGAGAGGAGCGGAAGTGTAAGCCAGTACCCCGCCCTCATGGTTCCAGCCTCCTCAACTATGAGAAAAATGCATAAATACATGTCTGGTTGCTCAAGCGACTCACTTGTGTCCTTTCTGTTATAGCTGCATTTGATAACATGACCCTACTCAATGCCCATCAGCAGAGGACAAGCAAATAAAGGAAGGTAAGACTCTAGACAACAACGGGAAGAGACAGGCTACGGCTAACAGCAGTGCACAGGGAAGCAGCTCAGAAATGTCAAGTTGCCCAGAAGGACCCAGCCATTTCTCTGATTCCGTTTGCTCTCTAGGATCAAAGATCAGAGCCAGCAAGTCCACTGCTAGGCTATATGCCCCACTGACTCAAAGGGAAGAAACTCAGACAGATGTGTGGTCTACCATCGTCCCAGGCAGCACTGTTCAAAACGAGGAGAAGGAGGAATCAAGCTCAGTGTCCATCGATAGATGAATGGACAATCAAAGCGGATCAGCCCCGGGGTGCATTGGAGGGTAAGCTAACCACAAGGTCAATGGTTCAAACCCACCAACTGCTCCACAGGATAAAAAGGAGACTCTCTTCTCCCATGCAGACTTTCAGTCTTAGATACAGGGTGGCTATGAATCTAATTGGACTATAGGGCAGTGGGTTGCTGGGGTTTGGGAAGCGAACACATGCAAGAGAATAGTATTCATCCACACAGAGGAATGAAATTCTGATACATGCTGTGGCAGCCATGTACTCTTGTGTCAATTTCAGGATGGGGAGTGTAGGGGTGGAGTCTAGCCTGTCGTTCTGGAGATAGCCAAGGAGACCTCTGTGTGGGCATGGCTTTCTCCTGAGAATTTTGGGAAATCTTGTGGTATTTCCCAACTGGAGATGTTCTACAGACAAGACACAAGGTTTGGTCCCTGGGAGATGCTGTGACTGACAAGACGCATGGCAGGATGCTGATAGACCCTGAGCCCTGAAAACTGGAGGAGACATGGGGAGACCCCTGCCAGCACTGAGATGCTTCTGCCACCACTGGATACACAAGACTCTGCACCCACTGGCCTGTGATGGTCTTGGTGTCATTGTACATGCTTTGTGAGTCTCAAGAAGACTTTATAGACTGGTATCGGACATATGGGCTAATATCAGACTTATGACCTGGGTTAGAATGTGTTCTAATGTACAGTTGCTCTTGTATATAAAACTCTTTCTTGTACACAAATGTGTTTTTATGGATTTGTTTCTCTCGTCTACCCAGACTAACACACTTGCTATAACGTGGATGAACTTTGTGAGGGAAAGAAGCCACTGATGAATGGACTCTTATGTGATTCTACTGGTCTGAGCTAGATAGAACAGGCCAATTCAAAAAGTCAGAGTGTTTAGTAGTGATTGTGAGAGGCTAGCGGTGGGAGGAATGGGGAGTTACTGCTTAGTGGGTCCAGAATTTCTGTTTGTGTTGATTTTTTTTTAAGTTCTGGAAATAGAGAGAGGTGGTGATTTTTTTTTTGGGGGGGGGGGCATCACTGCTGTCTGGTGGTGGGAGTAGGAGGCCCAGCCCCACTGCTGGAATTGAACTTCCGTCCCAGTGGGCCGCAGTCCCGCACACAACCACTACGCCACCGGGGCTCAGCCCAGAGGTGGTGATTATACTGTGTTGCCAATGTGTGTCCTTAGATGTCACAGAATTATACCCTGATGAATGGTGACAATGGTGCATTTGATCTTAGAAACAGTGACCCAAGACAAGCAGAAGGGGAGTGTGTAAGCCGTAGTTTGGGGTGAACAGTGGTAGTGATATTAAGAAGACATGGAAGAACACTCTGGGGGTAATGTAGACTGGGTTATTGTTGTTGTTTGTTTGCTTGTTTTGTTTTTGCTGTTTGCTGGTTACAGGGATGAACTCCATCTGTGTTTTAAAAACTCAACCTGAACACTTCTGGATTGTATGCAGATGACCGTGCAATGAAACCAAAAACCAAAGCCACTTGCCTTTGACTCAATTCTGACTCCTGGAGTCCTGTAGGACAGCATAGATCTTCTCCCTGGAGCTTCTGAGGGTGGGGATCTTTCCAGAAAGGAACTGCCTCCCCCTTTATCCCTCGAAGCATCTCAACATGTAAAAAACTGTCCAACCACAGCTCCTTGTAATTCATGAGAACTTAAAAAAAGAAAATACCAGGGCAGGAAAAAGAGGTAGGGAACACGCACGGGCGACAGTATGAGGCACTGCACATTTTTAAAGAATGTACACACATTAAAAAAAATAATAACTGCTTAATTCACCAGAGAGGGTAGATCGTTGCCGTGGCTGCGAATCTGTATGGGCGCAGACTGCCTCCTTTTTCTGTCATGCAGCAACTGATGGACTCGAACCACCAACCTGTTGGTTAGCCGTCCAACACTCACTCGACAGCCCGGTGGAAAGATTAGTAGTACCTGGAGATCCCGCAGGCGGGAGGGGCGTTCAAAGACAGAAAGGCAAGAGCGGAATCTGCCAGGGAGCCAGGGCGTTGAGGACTAAGGCAGACTCGGGATTCAACTGTGAACCTGAGGCCTGGGAAGAAGAGACTGAAGAAAAGCCTGGTTTGAAAATTAAAATCAGACTGATTGTTCCCTGCCTACTGACTGCACGTTCCTTCCTCTCACGGCTCTCATTCCCTGGGATCTGGCAAAGACAAGAGGGGTGGCTCGGGTCTTGAAAAGTCCTCTGATAGGGAGGTGCCCAGCTCGGAATGCTGATCACCATTCTTGCCGGTGCTCAGACCTTGTTCGTGGTGGCGGTGGTGAGGGGCTGCAAGCTGATTCCGTGCCAGCTCATGGAGACCCCCTCCCCCGACAGAGTTGAACTTCCTCCGGGGTGGTGGGGGGGGGGGGGGGGGGGGGGGAGCTCGGGCGTTAATTGGCTATCATCCCCCAGAAGCAGATTGCCAGATCTTTCTTCTTCGTGCCACTGGATGATTTGGAACCACCCCGTGTGAAACCAGGATTCCATCCCAGTGTGTTGCGGCTGAATCGCCTTCTAGTGACTTCTGACCCCTCCCTCCTCGCACCTAGACCCTCCAGGCCCCGCCCAGCTCTCCTGCAGCCAGAGTCCGTCTAGATGCCGGCCCTGGGGAGGCTGCTAGAAGCAGTTGCAACAGGGGATTTCTCCAGCCAGCCCTCACCCGGCAGTCTGGCTTGGCCCATCTCCAAGCTGGGATCTTCACTTGGGGGATCTAGAAACATCGAAGGAGACCTCAGGGAGGCAGGGTGCCCCTAGCTAGTGCCCTTCCCACCCATCGAGCAGCTTAATTCTTGCTGTGACTGTGTCGCAGAAGGCAGCAGATATGTGCTCCTTGGGGACGCTCGATTTGGGCTCTGACCGCACACCCCCATGGCAGTGAAGGTAATTTCCTCTCCCCCACCCCTACCCCAATTTCTACTCGCAAGCCTGCTCAGCGAATGCGGGTGCTCGGGCCGAAACATGGGCATTGCCCACACTTCAATCTATGGCCGCTAGTGGGAGCTGTCGGCCAACTTGAGAACCACCGGGGGCTAAAGGCCAGCATTTAAACCTTGTTCTGCCTCACCGAAAGCCGAAAGCCATCCGCACCCACCCAAGGTCAGAAGGCGTGATGTCCTGCGCGTCTCTCTAGGGTGGCTATTTTACAAAGGCCCACATCGTCGGCCAGCTGCTGTGATCCCTCTGGGAACCTTGGCCTAAGCCCCCACGGACCACATACCCGCAGGTCTCAACGGGACAAGAGTCCCCAAGGAGAGGCAGGTCACAGACTCTGGGCCCCCGAGCCCAAGAACCACAGTTCTTTCTCAAACTCCAGCACCGGTTTTCCAAGGCTGTGATTCTTGCCCTTCTGAAGCAGTTTTGTCCCAGAATATTCAAACTGTAAGGGGGCGTGGGGGGGGGGGGCAGGCCGGACCCTGGGAGAGGGGAGAGAGGTTGTGGGCACGTGCGCCCCTGGGAGAATAGTGAATTGCCCCTCAGAGGGAGAAAAGAGGACACTGCTGGCCTGTGCACAGCAGGTCATTGGGCCCATGTTTGTTAAATAGAGCGGTATTACCTTGGGGTCTGGGTATGTTTCCCTGGGGGTCAGCTTGGGTGTGCTCTCACTGTGACAGTGTCTATGTGTGAGAGAGTGTTCGTGTCTGTCGTCAGTGTCACCATGCAAGAGTCGGCCTGACTCTGTTAGGTGTGGGTTGTGGGTGTGTCGACAGTGTGTGTGTGTGTGTGTGTGTGTGTGTGTAACTACTTCTGGAAATGTCCACCCTAGGGAATGCGGCTGTGTGTGTCTGTGTCAGTGTGTCAGTGGGTGCCCATCTCTGCTGTCAGTGTCTCTCTCCTTGTCGGTGTCTGTCACCCATGTGTTTGGGCTCTGATGGGTGTCTGTGTGGCAGTGGACATGCGTGGGTCTGTGTTGGCACGTCTGCGTGTGTCTATTTCAGCATGGGTGTCTGTGTCGACTCATGTCCCCAAGTCCGAGAGAGGATGTTGTGTGAATCCTCCGGTGCGTGTGCCAGTGTTTGTCTGCGAGTGCCTGGCCATATCCGCGTGGGTGGCCATCTGTGGCGACGCGTCCCTGGGTCGCTGCGGCGTGCGGGGACCCCAGCGTGCGCCTGTGTGTGTCTGTCTGTCTGACCATGCCCGCCTAGGTAGCTGCCTGTGGCGAGGCGCCCCCCGGGTCAGTGAGGGGGCGTGCGTCCCGGCAGGTGCCAGAGCGTTCACCATCCCAGCGGGCGGAGCGCCACGTGCGGATCCCGGGGCGCAGCGCTCTGGGGCGGAGCCAGCCCGGGGCCCCAAGCCCCAGGCCGAGCCCAGGCGGGGCCCGCCCCCGACCCCGCCCCCAGCCCGAGCCCGCGCCGCCCGCGGAGCCCGGGAGCCCGAGCCGAGCCGCGGAGCCGAGACGGCGGCGGCGCCCGTGGGATGCGCGGATCGCGCCCCCGGGGCCGCTGAGCCTGCGCCCAGTGCCGCGCGCCCCACGCCCCGCGCCGAGCCGAGCCGAGCCCCCGCCGAGCCGTCGCCGCCCGCCCACCCCGGGGCCGCGGCCGGGGGACCAGCAGGTGAGCGTCCCTGCGCCGGGCAGGCAGCTCCGGCCAGAGCCGAGCCCCCTGCACCTGCCGCCACCCAACTTTCCTCCCCGAGGGCCGGAGCCTCTGCCCTGCGCTTCCCTGCCCCGGCCTCTGCCCCTGCACCTGCCCCTGCCCGGGCGCCGGCCGGCCGCTCCCTCCCCCAACGCTGCCCTAGTGGGCGAGCGGTGGAAGAAGGGGCCAGATCTGCCTGGCTGGAGGGGATCCCCTGATTGGGGGTGGGGGAGGGAGTCTCTATTCGCTGCTCGCCCCTCTCCCCTCCCCTTCTCTTCCGGGTTTCCCAGTGCGCTGTCGAGGGCCGGGGGAGGGGGAACTGGGTCCAGGCTTCCCCGCGGACCCGGCTTCCCCGCGAACCCTGGCGCAGGCTCGAAGTGGGTCTGAGATTGGGACCCGGATTCCCTAGGCCGGAGACCCCAAGGTCAGAGCGGCGGCCGGGCGCGCAGTGCGTGTGGTTCGGGAGAACTGGGGGCGACCCGGCCAAGGGCTGGGAATGGGGGAGGGGGTCGAGTCCTCCCCCACTTTCTCTGGGCCCACAAGCTGTCTGCTGGGGGGTATCCTCTCCCTGTTGGGCGATTCTCTGACTGCCCCGACTGAGAAGAGATCTCTGCGTGCCCCATCTCTGCGCTCTCCCACCAGGAAGAGATCTTGGTACCCTCTGAGTCCCTAACCCACCACATCTGGTGCCCGACAGGTCAGGGGAGATATCTCCGTGGCTCTCTGCGGGAGAGGTCTCTGCTCGCTAGGGAAGTGTTCTGTGCTGTGCCCTCGCCCTGACCCTGGCAGGTCCTTGCGCCCTGACTGGCATCCGCTGTGGGGCCCCCTCTGCTTTGTTCATCTTTGGCGGCACCTGAGAAGAAAGTAGAGATGTCTATCTTTGTCCTGGGTACCAAGAACGAGTAGGGAGAGGGTGTGACCCTGGGGATGAGGCCCTGGCCTTAGGCTCACCCAGCACACACCTGTTGGAGCGCTGTTCACAATCAGAAAGGACCCATGGTTCCCCTTTGATACCTTGACCCTGGCTCAGAAGGGTGCAGGCAGTCACCTCTTGGGGTCTTACACAAGGGTTGCACGCCCCCAGCCTTCTCTTCTCTTCTTTACCTCACCCTGTCCCTGCGCCCCAGGTCCCAAGTCACCCCCACAGTGAACCACGCCAGCATTGCCCAGACAAGCAAGCTACGTGGCTCCTTCCTGTCCACAGGCCCAGCCATGGCCTTCCTCCCACCTCAATGCTGAGATAACCAAAAAAGCCAAGGTTCAGGCCAGGGGGGTGAGGCCCAGCCCCTTGCTGCTGCCCACAAACTCCCAGGCTGTCAGAATTGGATGGGTGCACCTGAGGGCCCAAGTCCCTCTGCTGCCATAAAAGTGGGGGGAGGGGGAAGGCAGGGACAGCGGATTCTGTGAGAATGCCCAGACCCTGCCAGAATGAGTCTGATTGGATGTTGGCTCTAACCCCATCTAACCCGGGACTTGCGCACATGTGGGTTCTGGGGGTGGCTGGGATGTCAAGGACTTAACCAAGGTCACCTAGCGAGTCTCTGGATTCTGGACACCGTTCATGGCGAAGACACCCTGGATCTCGATGTCCCCAAGGCCCAGATTGGCCTAGGACTGCCCAAAGAGGACTAGCACCCAGGGGAACTGACCCTGCGGTGGGGAGTGGAGGTGGGGTCAAGAAGCAACCTATCAGCAGTCAGCCCAGTGTGGCTTGGACCACCGCTCCCTCCCTCTGAAGAGCTGGGCTCCATCACCGAGTGGTGATCAAAGCTCCCCTGGAAATCTCCCAGCATTGACTTACCCTGCATGGAGATGGAGCTCAGTGGGGGGGTGGGAAGCACCAGAGACAGCTGGGGACGGGGAAGCAGGGCAGGCTGTCCAAGGAGGAGGGAGTCTCAGGGGCAGCCTTTCCCAAAACAGAACTCGTTGCTGCCATGGAGCCCACACTCATGTACGCCCACCGCAAGAGGCCATCCCTACTCAGCCTGACCCTCACACGGTGTTCTAAGACCTTTTACAGGAGCTGGAAAGCCTCAACATTCTCCCTGGGAGAGGTCGGTGGGTTTGAACTACTGACCTTGCAGTGAGCATCCCGACTTGGGACCTACTCTGCCACCAGGGCACCCTGATAGACCTTACATAGGATTCCCAAGTCTGTAACTTGTCGCAGGAGCCGAAAGCCTCAGCGTTCTCCCTCCGAGCAGCCCGTGAGTTTGAACCGGGGACCTTGGTGGCTAGCAAGGCTAACACTTTCCCCTGTCTGACCCTCGAGCGCCTTCGGGGTGACTGAAAAATAAACAAAACCGACTCACTGCCATTGAGTCGATACTAAGGTGGGATCGTGGGTTATTGTGGGCTCTGAGCATAAGGTCAGCAGTCTGGAAACCACCAGCCGCCCTGTGGGAGAAAGGCTCCCATAAAGAGCTGGTCTTAGAAACCCACAAGGGCAGTTCTACCCTTTCCTGAAAGATCATTATGAGTTAGCATCGTCTCCCTGGTGGTGAGAGGCCATGCTAAGGACGGCTAAAGGTTTCTTTCCAACGGTCACCTTCCACTTAGGTTTTGAGGCATGAGTAGGAGTTTATCCAGTGGTAAAAGCCTAGACGGGCAGTCTAGTCAATGAGGACCCACATTGGACAACAGCAAGGAGACGTGAATCGGCACAGTTGTCGGTTCAGTGACCCATGGGAGTTCAAGGTCTAAGAGAGAGCAGAGCAGAAATTAAAGCCAAGGTCACCGACATGGGGGCCCCGTGAGCTCTGCTCAGGAATTGGGAACTTATCCTCAGTAATGGCACTAAAAATAGCAAGCATTCACTGAGTGCTTTCTGTGGGCCAGGCCCCGCACGTGGCACTGAAACCTTGCACTCCTGCTGGAGGCGAACACCCTCCCAAAGGCCATTTTGCAGATGGTTAAACTGGAGGCACTGAAATGTGAAATCTCTCTCTCTCTCTCTCTCTCTCTCTCTCTCTCTCTCTCTTATCCATGAATCATCTGCTAAGCCCAGGTGGCCTACTCTCTGCTCTCCCACCTTCCCAGTACAGACCACCATGGGGACAGTAGAAGGAGACCTGACAGGCAGGGTAGGGGTAGGGTGCCATCGTCCTTCCAAGTTGAGTGATCTGTCATGGTCCCATCCTTAAGCAAGGTGTGCTGCCCAGATCATACTCAGAGAGGGAGTGGGCAAGGGAAGGGTGCGCATGCAGTTTTGAAGAACTGATTTGAACCAGTAATCCATCCACGAAGCGAGGCCAGCATCCAGCAAGCTACTAGACTAGAGGGACGAGTTTGATGTTCAGGAACAGGGTCTAGGCTGGTGGTGGAAATGTACACTTGTCGATGGTGCCAGGAGCCATAACCATGATTTCCATTTTCTGAGCTAGAGCACCACAGAGCCTTTGTGGCAGAACAGAAAGATGGGTAGTGCAAAACCACCCAGCTACTCCAAAGGAGAAAGGCTTGGTGATTTCCTCTCATGAAAGTTTCCACTCAGCCCATTGCCACTAAGTCAATTCTGACACATAGCCTCTGCTTAGGCCAGAGTGAGACTGCTCCACAAGGTCTCTGAGGGGGCTGTCTTTCAAGACCAGGTTCAGTGGGTTGTGCATTAGGCTTCAAACTGCGAGATCAGCAGTTCAAACCCAGCAGCCACTCCAAAGGAGGGGGATGAGGCTTTCTTCCCCCACAATGCCATAAGGGGGTCATTCTGCTCTGCACTATAAGGCCAAAAAGGGCCTGATTGCAGTGGGTTGGGTGGGTTTAATGTTTACGGAAGCAGATCGCCTCCTCTTTCACCCAGAAAACAGCCGGGGGGGTTGAACCGCATCAAACCACCATGCCACCAGGGCTCCTCCCATCACGATGATAGCCTAGAAACCCCTCTGAGGAGCGTCAGCTCAGTCTCCTGGGGTCCTTTCCACACCCTGCCCCAATAGCCGAGAGTGCAGACGGGCCGCCTTGAAGTCTTGATGGGAGCCGACAGTCTCATGTTTCTCCCTCTAAGAGAAAGGTGAATTTAAACCACCCCCCTTGAAGGGAACGGCCCAACGCAGCAGGCAGGAGGGCAGCTAAATCGACAGAGGGCTGCATGGGACACTGAGCAGAGAGGAGGCCCAGGAGTGGGAGGAGGGTCACAGGTGACACGGAAGGAAGGAGAGCCAGTCAGTCACCGGTCCCTTTCTGCTGGCACAGTGAGGAAGCCTTGCTCGGGCATGGATTAAAACCATCCTCCTCAACACATCGTGGATAGTTCTATCCAAACCCACTATCCTATAATCTGCAGCAGCAGCAGCCGCCGCAGCAGCTATCCCAAAGGGTCATTGCAAAAGAAGTGTCTGCACGATTGAGCTGAGGTGGACGTGCTGGTGGTGTTAGCAGGAGAATGGCCACTGGCCCGTACCAGATGTGGTGCCCCCAGGTCAAAGAAAGCAGCACTGTTGACTCACTGACTGGGTGCCTGACCTGGTGGGAGTGGAAGCCGGGGTGCAGCGGGTTGAGGAGTGAGCAGGAGGTGAGGACGTGGGGACAGCATGTGCAGACAGCTCTTTCAGAGAGTTGGAGGGTTGGAGAGAGGGGAGAGAGATAGAGGAGAGATAGAGGAGTGGGGTCGAGGGAGAGTGAAGTGGACACTCCCCAAGTGCGTCCTTGTGGGGCATCCAGATGCTTGTGGGAAAGGGGCCCTTGCTTTCTGGAGAGCAGGAGTCAGAAATGTGTCCGTGTCTGGGGGGGCCTGGAGCTGCTGGGGTCTGTCCGGCGATTGGTGAGAAGATTGACACCGTGAACCTCTGGTTTTGAGGGGCCCCTCCTACGGATGGAAGAGCAGGGAAGGGGAGAGGGACCTTGTCCCACCTGAGGAGAAAAGATGTGGCAGGACAAGATGACATCATCACAGTCGCTATGTCCAAACTCACTGCCCCTGAGGACCTAAGCATGATTCCAGAGAGGGAATCTTCGTGGAATCAGACTGCCTCACCTTTGTGCCACAGAGCGGCTGGTGGTTTGAACTGCCAACCTCAGAGCACCCCAGTGCCTAACCCACAGTGCCACTAGGGTTCCATTCCGACCTTTGAGTGGATACTGACTCACAGCGACCTTGAAGGACACAGTGGCATGCCCCTAAGGATCTCCAAGACTGTAGCACTTTTTGGGAGGAAGAAGTCAGTTCTTTGGTTTTGAACTGCTGACCTTACAATGAAACAGCCGAACGTGTAACTCCTGACACCCTGGGGACCCCTCTATCATTTACAGTGGAAGGGACGAGGACAAGAGCCTATGGCAGAGGGAAAGGGAGGCAGAGTTAGCAGGCATTCCCAGAGAGAACAGAGTGGGTCTAGGGATGGCAGAAACGGAAGGGCAAGTCCAGGAGCAGAGGGCACACTACCTGGTGCCCAGCCACACTGGTCCGAGGCAGAAGAGTTCAACCCCAGCTACAGGGGAGGACTTGGACAGGACCTTCAATGCCCACTCGGTGCCCTGGAAGGTTCTAGAAGGCCTGCAAGACAGACATAATAACTGCTCGCATGAAACTTACATCCTGGTAGAGTGAGACATCACTAAGCACACATGCATGGAAGAAGATCGTCAGGGACCATGAGCCATGCTGGGAGGGAAATCCACAAGATGAAGTGATGGAGACCAGGGAGTCCTGCTGGGTGACTCACCTCCAAGCTGGTGGTTCGAATTACCCTGGTGGGCTGGTCCCATAAAGATGCCAACCTAAGTGGGGCACCTGGGGTTGCTACGAGTCTTGTCAACTTAATGGCTCATGCCTACCAGAAGCCAGGGACAGGCTCTTGAAGGAGGTAGGAGAACTGAGACCCCCTCGTGACAAGAGGGAACTTATCCAGAGAACTGGGCAAAGAATGAATGTCCTAGAAAGATCTGCATGTGCAAAGGCCCTGGGGCAGGAAGAAACAAGCTCTCTGGGTGGATCAAAAAGAAGGGGGGCTGGGAGACCTTCCTGGTCTTCCACTTGTCCCCCAGTCCTCGAGGGACTGCCCCCTCAGACTGCCCCTTCTGTTATGCACTGCTTGAGCCACTTGCCTCTGGCTGGCAGCGGTTCCTGGGGACAGGGTTATTTTTAGACATAGCTCTCCTCTCCATGGGACCAGGACATACTGTGTCTTTTTAAGATGATCAATATGGAATGGGTACTATTTATAGAGCCCCCTCTTTAATTCTTGAGGTCGGGGACCCCCCAATGAGTGCAAAAGCCCAGGGCTAGGCCAGGGTGGGTGCCAGGGGCCCCCACCACCAGCACATCCCTGGGGCCCATCAGATTCATGGACCTTTTGAAACTTGTGGCATCTCTGTTGCCGTAGGCTGCCCTGGGGACACAGATACCACCAGCCTTTGACCAACTTATTTTCCCAAAGGGAGACTAGGTGTGTCCCCAAGCCTAACAGAAATTGTATTCCGGGTTGTCCGAGCCAGTTGGTCACCCTGTCTTATCCAACCCTCTCCCTATGTGTTGTTCAGGAGCAGCTGAAAGGGAACCAAGGACCCTTAGGGCCATACAGATCCACCCAGGACTCTGGAGGAGAACTGGCCAGGGCCAGGAGCATGTGTGGTTGGAGTTCAGGGCTCCTGTCAGTCAGAGCAGTCAGCGGGGACTGCCTGGAGGTGGTAGCATTAGAACCCAGCCATGACAGTTGCCGAGAATTCAGAGCGATAAAAGGGATCAGAACCCTGGCCAATGGGGAGAAGACAGCAGACCTACTAGAGACTTGAGTTCCCTCTCTGCA
>PVJH01021952.1:0-17659 GCA_004026705.1 Nesogale talazaci | reverse complement strand
TTTTCAGCTCCTTCACCTGCTGGGATTGGATGAATGGTTCAAAGGTACCGTGAGGTAGCAGATCATCAGAGTAACAGAAGCTGAGCCCTGGAGAGGCCCTGTGTCCCGCTTCCCTCTGTGGGAAGTTCGACAAACACCTTGGATATGTATACCTCTAGCTGCATTGGCCCAGCACTGTCGGTTTCCCGGTTTCCCAGGACTCCAGAATCCTGCATGGGAGGGGGATGCACATCTGGCCAAACTGTGTCAGGGACAAGCGGTGGAGAGAGGTAGCTTGTCCTCTAGCCCTACCCCCCACCTCCGGGGACTATGCAGGTAGGCCCCACCGGTTTCTCTGGAAGCCTATCAATCTCCCTCCGTGCACACAGTAGGCGCCCCATACATGCCTTGGTTGCTATGACACCCGTGCATGGTTCCTCAACAAGCCTCTTTCGTTTTTTGGTTTTTTTTTTTTTTTTAGCCCAAGAAAAAAATGAGTTGGAAGAAACAGGGCCAGAGAGAACCCCCACATGCTGAATGCCGCCGTGGGCCTGGGGGACACTGTTCGAATCAAGTGCCTCGTGGTGGCATAAGCAGTTCTGTGTCTGAGCACATGCTCCCACCCCCCGGGCCCGAGGTCTAGTTTTGCCAAAACTACCACTCAGTGCATGGGTCCTGTCAAGATGGACAAAGAAACTGCAGGCTTTGGGGAGGAGGGGGGTGCTCTCTGTAGTGCCTTGGGGAGTTTCAAATTCCCTGGGATTGGCAGTGACCCTGCTGTTAAGGGGACTTCTAGTCCCCCATCATTACAGTAAGGAAAGGGGAATCCCTTTTGGGGAACAGGGTAGCCCTCTCCCATGTTGACTCTCCCCACAGCTCCAGGGGAGGGGACCAGTCTCAGGAACCCTAGGGGTCATTCCTATCTCCAAGTGAGCGGGTGGGGTTTGCTGACTATAGAATTAGCCTGGCTTCAGCCCGTCAGCATTGGAATAAATGAGATGCAAATGGATGTAAATGAGGGCATCCCCGGGTTGTGCGGTGGGAGGGATCTGTAGGACTTCTCCAGCTGGCTGTGATCGAGCAGGGAGAGGAATGAAGGAGGAAAGCCCTTCAGACAGGCAGTCCCCCCTCCCCTGGACCCCTCCAGACAGGACAGGGTTAAGGCCTCTGCAGCCCTCAGAGGAATGAAGCCAGCAGGGAGCTGGGTAGCTGAGGCCCAGAGAGACTGCACACACACGTGCATGTGCCAGTGTGCCTTTGATCTGGAAGCAGGGACCTCACTGTCCTCTGTAGCCCCAGCTGGCACCCCTACTGAGTCTTTGTCCAGGGGCCCTTGCCCCAGAGAGCCCAGACTGTGCAGATAATTGCCTGGGTGGGAGACAAAGCCTGAAACAAGTTGTACCCCCTCCCCTTTGTACCCTCCCTCTACCGCCCACGACACTGCCCCAACTGGGTGGCCAGCTTTCAGGCCTCTAGCCCACCTCCCTCACTGTCCCTGGGACTAGCCTGTGAGATGTATCCCAAAGCTGGTGGTGTCCAGTAAAGGCCCGGGGCCTGGTGACTGGAATCTTACGAGCCACAAAATGCAAGTGACTTAACATCATTCAAGTGTTTCTAGGAGCTGCCTTTGTAAATTGTAAGCGGCCACAGATGGAATTCGTTTTAATATCATTTATGTGGTCGAGTGGGCGTGGACAGGGCAAAGTGATTGCATTTTTCACATGCCGTCACGATTTCAAGATCATTCATGAAATTGTGTGTACTCTTCATCTTGTACTACTTTCTCCAAAACCAGACCACGCCCCTTGCCCTTGAGTTTATTCCAGCTCCTAACCAACCTCGTGGGACACAGAAAGGGATCCGTGGCTTTCTGAGAGGCCAGGCTGACTTGAGAAAGAAACCCGTGACACTCAGATGTGTGTAAGAGAGCGCTGTACCTCAAGGAGTGATTCCATATCGAACACACCTCCCTGTCTGGTCCAGATCAAGCCCAGAAGTCTGATACTGGTCCGTAAGTCCCTCTTCAGACAGGAGCAGCCACTGGCACCGATGCAGAATGCAGGAAGATCACAGGCCCGTGGGTGCAAAGCTGTGTGGATCCAATGGTGCTGGGCGCATCGCAGCACCTGAGTCTGCCAGCAGTAAAATGAAGGCAGAGAGGAGAGGAGAGGTGCCTAGAGCCCTTCTTCTGAGAAGGCCACGCCTACAAGGAGTCACCACAGGCCTGAGGAACAGGCTAACCTCCACCCCTCCACGTTGAGGTATCAAGTGGAAGCAGCTGGCCTTTCCCTTCACAGCCCCAAACCTCACCACTCACTGTGCCACGAGCGCCCCGTAAGCCGACCCAGAACGTGGTCGGAAGCCACAAGCCCAAACCACACTGGTTGCCCTTCAGAGGATTCCAGCACATCGCTTCCTGGGTGACGGAGCGAGGGATCTTCATGCCTGTCAGTCTTTACAGGCAAGAGGCCTTTGTTAGTCCGGGTAGACTAGAGGAACAAATTTCAAAGACACGCATATCGATATAAGGAAAGGGTTTATATACAAAAGGAATGTGACACTAAGAAGGCATCCCAAACCCGTCCAGTACAAAGTCATAAATCTGATATTAACCCATATTCCTGAAATCAGTCTACACTGTTTCCTCCCGACTCACGAAGTCACAGGTCAGTGGGTGAAGAATTCTGGCACTGGCAGGGGTATCCCCATGGCTCCTCGCTTCCAGGGCTCAGGGTCCATCAACAGCATGCCGCTCCAGCTTCAGAGGTCTGGCTCCATCATGGCAAAGTCGTGTGGTCTCTCCGCCGGCTCCTCCAGCTTCTTGGACGCTGCCATCTTGTCTTTTCCATGATTCATCGTCTCTAAGACTAACTCCCAGCAACTGGAGAAGATAGCTTTTCTTCTTCACGAGGGAAATATCATGAGATTTCCCAGAAGTCTCAGGAGAAAGCCATGCCCACATAGAGGCCTCATTGGCTACTCAATGGCTATCTCCAGATGAACAGGCTAGACTCCACCCCTACATTTCAATCATAAAATTAACATAAGCACATGACTGCCACAAGGCCCTGGGAGCATCAGGAGCCACATGCTGTCCTAAACCTTAGGGCAGTGGCTCCTACCTCTCCGTGGCTCAGAGGGGAGAAAGATGAGGCAAGATTGAAAGCCTCGGAGATGCACAGGGGCAATTCTCCTTGGTCCTCCAGACTTGCGCTGAGATGGACTTGAACATGAGTGATTTAAGGGCTCCATCGCCCTCAGTGGCAAGAGGCCACTGAATTGGATATGACCGCCTTGGGGGAGAAGAATTGCGGAGGGGGCGTTGGGGAGGCGGGTTGCTCAGCACCAGGCTCATCGCCAATCTGCTGATGGCCTAGGCACGGGCAGAGATCGGCCAGGATTTCTGAGAGCTCTGGGCCACACGGGCACAGGCTCACCCTTCCAGCAGGGCAGCACTGGATGGAGGACCAGCCTCAGGCGCTGACCAAGGTCAACTCTTGCCTTTTGAGTGGGGGATACAGACAGGCTCGGGAGGGGAAGAGAGACGGGGCCGACCACAAATAAGCCAAGCCTCTTCTTCCAGCTCTCTATGCACACAAAGGTGGGACGCCATCTGGCATAGCGGCTAGCCATCGTGCTTCCTTCCTTACTCCCCATCCACCCAGCGTTCCCCTCTGGTAAATGGGGTCACTTTCACAGGTGAGCTCCACGGAGATGCAGGCTGACTCACAGCTGCACTTAGTCCGGAGCCAGCCTCTGGAGGAGCCCGTGATCCTGCAGGAATACCCCTCTGCCCAGTGTCCACCACAAGGTTAGTGAGGACACGGAGGTCCAGGGGCCCCTGCCAGTTAGAGGTCGGGCAAGTTAACCTGGCGCTCATTCAGATGATGGTCCACTCAGCAAGCCCTCTGGGCCCCCTGGGTGTGCCAGGTCCTGCTTTGGGGGCCCGAGGCACCAAGCCGAGGAAGAGGCAGACAGACGGGCAGTGGGAGAGTCTGCCCTGGGATGAAGAGGGTATGGAGTGGACGGGGACATGGGAGTGAGATGGTCCAGCCACGCCAGGCAGGAAGGCCTGGTCAGAGAAGGGCCTCTTGCGCTGTATCTCATGGGCGAATAATCACGATGCAACAAAGATGGGCCTTCTCGGGACACAAGGTTTCCATGTGCCAAACACTGTACTCGTAGTAATTCCTTTCTGCACAGCAGCCTTGCGAAATGGGTGTGGTGACGGACACCACTTTACCAGGGAAACTGAGGCAGAACAGTACTTGTGAACTTGCCCAAGGTCTTGACCCCACCTCCTCATCATCACGTGATGCTGCCTTCTCCCAAGATGATGGAGGAGTCCATCATCAGGCCTCTGGGCGCTTTGGGTGCCCATCATTTGGTCAATTAATGCAACCCGTCTCTGAGTGACCTTGTCCACTAGCTCCAGGAATAAGGGCAGTTGCTGGAAAAGAAGATAAAAAAGTAGAGGTCTAAATACAGGCATGTGCAAGGTAAATACATTTATATATAATGATAATGACATGCATCTGTGTACATATATTTATATGTTAAGTATTAAGGCAACAGACGGACATTGGGTCTCCACTCAATGCAAGAATACTTTATTCTAATAACCCGGCATTCTGTGATGCCCACCTTCCCTGACACAATCACTGAGAACAAAATGGGTGCATATGTAAATGTGGTGAAGAAAGCTGATGGTGCCCGGCTATCAAAAGATACTGCATCTGAGATCTGAAAGACTGGAAGATAAACAAGCGGCCATCTAGTTCAGAAGCAACGGGCCTGCATGAAAGAGGCATACCAGCCTGCGGTCACAAGGTGTCGATGGGATCAGGGAGCAGGGATCGAAGACTCAGAACCAAAAAAAAAATATCATATCAATATGAATGAGAAGGAATGCAGGGTAGAGACTAAAAGTCCATGTATAGATCATTGGACATCCCCTTACAAAAGCGTCACAAGGAAGAGATGAGCCAGTCAGGTGCAGGGTAGCACTGATGGAACATACAACTTTTCTCTAGTACTTTAATGCTTCTTCCTTCCTACCCCCCATCATGACCCCAATTCTACCTTACAAATCCAGCTAGATAAGAGGATGTACACTGGTACAGATAAGAGCTGGAAACACAGGGAATCCAGAACAAATAAACTCCTTGGGATGATTAATGAGAGTAGAAATACCAGGAGGGGAAGGGGAAGGTGGGGGGAGATAGGGGAAACCGATCACATTGATTGACTATAACCCCCTCCCATGGAGAAGAACAACAGAAAAGTGGGTAAAGAGAAAGCAGTTGGTGTAAGACATGAAAATAATAATAATTTCTAAATTATCAAGGGTTCATGAGGAAGGGAGGCAAAATAAGCTGATACCAAGGGCTCCAGTAGAAAGAAAATGTTTTGAAAAGGATGAAGATAACAAATGTGCTGACACAACAGTATGTGTATGTATGGGTTGTGATCACAGCTGTAAGAGCCCCCAATAAAATGATAAATTAAAAAAAGAAAACTCTGAATGAGAAGATTTCAGACCTGAGGCTCTAAGCTCTTATCTGTCTGCCTCTGGGCTCTGTGGATGGAATCCCTGGGTGGAGCCAACAGATGGTACAAGTTCACCTGCCGATGGAAAGGTCAAAGGGTCAAGTTTCCCGCCCCCCAGCACGTCAGAAGAAAGGCCTGGCAACCCAGTGTTGAAAAAGTAACTCTTGGGGACCACGTGGAGCACAGTGGGGTTTGACTCACATGCTAGTGGGGTGTAGTTCTAGCATGGTACACTTCCCCATGGTCTGTGTCCCAGTCTTCAGTGGCATCTGCCTGGCATGGCCTCATCTGTCTTCTTGATTTGCCCTATCCGCCTGCTGGAGTCCACGGGACCTGGTGACCCTGTAGACTGGCCCGGACTCAGAGTTGCTGGCGCCCATACCCCACCATGAGGAAGAAAGCCCTCGTGGACAAGACTGAGGGGCAGGGGAGGAGCATGACATCTCGGGAGCTGGGCAAAGGGGGTAGATGGTAGCTGCCCAGACAGCAAGGTGAGGAGGTGGGCAGGGCCAAGGTAAGCCAGAGAGAATGTCTAGGAAGCCAGAAACCGCTTCCACGGTGTTGTCTGCGTTGACATGCACAGAAGCGTCTTTGCATGTTGCGTTCAGAGGCTCCATACTCCAAGGCAGCCAGTTGCCCAACGTGACAATTTCAGGACCCAGAAATGTGTCTGCCTGAGACTCCGGGCAAGGCAGGCGGGAGAGCGATGACCAGACAGGGAGGGGGTTTGTCTGGGAAGGTCCTCTCTTGGCTCCCAGAACCACCAACACCCTGGTGTGTTTCCCAGATGTAAACCATTCAGTGCTACCACCATGGGCGGGTTGAGCACAGCTGGACCCCCCTGGCCACCCGGGGTCACTCCCTCCCACAATAGCACTCCCTGTTCATGCGCTGCAGCGAGCATTCATTGAGCCCAGCTGTGTACCAGGTGGAGGTATGGAGCCATCAGGATTCTCCCACAGCGTCCCACTGTGAATCCCTGGGTTTACAGTCTATTGGGCCAGTGAAGGGGTGGGTGGGAGCCTGCCCCCAAGGAAGGACTTCCAGGCTGTGGGGAGACCTGCAGGCAGCCAGAGCAGGAAGGAGTCAAGGTGCAGATCCTGTCTGAGCTGAGTGCTGAGCTAGGGAGGGAGGTCAGTGCTGTCTGGGGCAGTCAGGGAGGGTGGGTACCCTGGGGAAGGTAAGGATGACATGAGATGACCACCCTCCCTAGTCCAAGGCAGGCCGGGGACAGTGGTAGGGACTGTTGGCACATGTGTGGGAAGCAAGAAACAGGCAGTGGAGAGCCTAGGAGTCCCACCATAGTGTTAGCAGGGTGGGGGCACCTATCTCAGGGGGAAGGCACTGGGCCATCACTAGGACAGCTGGGGGGGGGGGGGGGGCGGGAATTGCATTGAAGGAATTGAGGCCACTGTCTAGAGAACTTCTAAAGGAAGAGTCACCCTTGCCCTGTGAACATAGGACCCCCAAGAGACTTGAGAGATGGGCAGAGTACCAGAGACTGATGAATTCAGGGTGGGTGGGACTTAGAGGCCAAGAGCTTGGGTGACCCCGCTGGACAGTGGCAAGTAGCCCTCCAAGAGAGGTCAGCTAAGAGAAACTGTCCCTGGGAGGAAGCTGCCCTGGGGGAGGGGGCAGTCATCAAGTGCTGGCCTCTCAAGGAATAGTCATGGTGGCCCTAGAATGCAGCCAGGTCCTGCCTCCTTGGAGCTGTGTGCACTGAGCCCCTGCTTGGGGCTTATTTCCTCCCTGGCCTTCCACCGCCAGAGCTGAGTGTCCCCCTGACAAGCCCTGAACCAGGCCTCCTGGGCCTCAGGGGTATGGTTGGGCGGAGCACATGCCTGTGCCCCGCCCACCCTGCAGCCAGGTCTCAGCCAGGCTCTGCCACAGCAGGGCGTGGGTCCTGCACTCACCGCCAATATTCAAGAAAGGGCAGAGCCCAAGCCAGGTGTGCAGGTGGCGAGGGAACAAGGGAGGACACCAAGCTGCCCGGCTGGCTGGAGCCGCCTGCAGGGCCCAGAGACAAAGGCCACGCAGGCTGGGTTTACATTGGAACCCGAGGCTGCCTGGCCCCTGGGGACCAGGGCCTTCATCTGGATTCGGGTTTCAAGCAGCGCCCCTGGGTGGCCCACACCCCTTCCAGGCCGAAGCCCTAACAGAGGAAGGTGCTGAGGCCTGAGGATGTGTGGGTTCAGTCAGAGTCTCTTTCTAGGACCCAGGAGAAGGAGGCTGGGTAGAGGGGGTGAGAAGGGCCTGGTACTGCTCAGACACAAAACAGACACCTGCCCTCTGGTCTCAGTCAAGATCCCTCATCCCACCCTCCCCTCTCCCACCTCCAGCCCCTGCCCCCCGGTCTGACTCCTCAAGTGGGTTCTTCCTCTCTCCCTGGGCTGTAACAGGACTGTGTCAGTGCGGGAAGACTGGAGAAACAAGTCCATAGACACTCCTATGTGTGTAAGAGAGATATCAAAAAGTCATTGTACATTAAAGAAACATCCCAGCCCAGATCAATTCCCTAAGTCCCATCTTAGCTCACATGTCTGATACCAGCCCATAATTCCCTCCTCAGACTCAAGCAACACATGCAAAGACACCAAGTGCAGGAAGATCACAGGCCAGTGGGTGGAAAGTCTGGTGGATCCGGTGGCAGTAGAGCATCTCAGTGCTGACGTGGTTCTCCACGTGGTTCCTCCAGCTCCAGGATTCTGGTTCCATCAGGGGTCTCCAGGTGGCTTGTCAGAGGGAAGACAAGCAGAGGGAGTCTCCCACTTCCAGGGAGGAAGATAGGAGTTCCCAGAATCCTCAGGAGAAGGTCAGGCCCACCCGGAGGCCTCATTGGCCATCACCTGATTGGCAGGCTAGACTCCACCCCTTTGCAAGTTGACAGGAGATAATGTAACTGCCACAAGACTCAGCAGGGGGCAGGATGGGGTCCCGAGGCCAGTCTGTCTCTTGGGACAACTGTTCGTGCTGCCCCCATCCCTGCCCAGAAATGACCCAGACAATCTGGGTGAGATACAACAGGCCACAGCCAAGCCCAAAGCTGAGACCCATGTCTGTGACATGAAGAGCAGTGTCAGACTTCCCAGAAAGGACTGGAAGGGGGGGGGGGGAGATGGGTTTTATAGAGGACACTGGTGTTGAGAAAGGGATAGACTTATTCATTGTCCCCAGGCCAACACCCATGCAGGGACCAAGCTCAGGTCTTAACCTTCTTCTTCCAGCCAGACAAAGCCCACCCCCCAGAACCCCACTTTCCACAAGAAAAATAAGATGCAGAGGATTAAAGGGGGAACCGGTTACATTGAAACCGAGCTACCAATGCTTAAAAATGAATTTTGGACAGAGTTCTGTGAGTGCTTCCTTAATCCATATACGTAATAGAAGCTAGCCGGGGGTCTAAGGACTGCCCTGGTGGTGTAGCGGGTTACCCCATTGGCCTGTTAGCTGCAAGGTCAGCAGCTCAAAACCACCCAGCCACTCTTCAGGAGCAAGATGAGGCACTTGGCAAGGGAGAGTCTCAGAAACCGACAAGGACAGCCCTACCCTGTCCTACAGGGTCGCTGAGTGGGTGTCAGACTCAACTCCACGGTTGTGAGTTAGGCTCTGAGGGAGCCATGAATGAGTTTTGAGATGCACAGCCATGTTGAGGAAGCCGTGTGACACGCGACTGATAATTTCAAAAACACTTCTGGCATCCACGGTGGAATACGGAGGCACTTGCCATTCCGCTTGGTCCTGGGTACTCTTGCCATTACCTCCGGTGTACTGCCTCCTCGCGGGTCCGTAATTGAAGGAAATTCTGGGTTTCAGTTAGAAATTAATGAGAACGAGATGTAATTTTTCCCCCTGGGGTCTCTTTCCATCCCTACAAGGGGCCGGTGTTAAGAGTCCCTGAAATGCAGAGAGGCGAAACTAACCTCTGCCGACAGGAGCCAGGGGACGCCCTGGGTGAGAGAGGAAAGGGGATCAGTAATGGGAGGGGATCCCTAGGCTTAGAGACTCCACCTCCGGGTGGCGTGTGTGTGTGTGTGTGTGTGTGTGTGTGTGTGTGTGCGCGCGCGCGCGCGCATGCGTGTGTGCATGGAATTGTGCTTGCTTGAGTTGGTGGTAGTGGTGGATTTTGCAGAAGACCAGCAGGCCCTCCTTCCAAGTCCCTGAGTGAGCCCAAAGGCTCACCTTTCTGCCAGGTGTGTGAACCCAGGGACTCCCCAAGAACAACCTGTTTCTTCACCTGGGTCCTGGTTGCCCAGTAAGTTCAGGTTAAGATGATTCACCCCACCTGGATTCTCAGAATGCTGGTCCTTAACCTACATAACTAATTGATCTCTCTCTCTCTCTCTCTCTGTGTGTGTGTGTGTGTGTGTGCGTGCGTGTGTGTGTGTGTGTGTGTGAGAGAGAGAGAGATTTGAGGAAGAGTTCACAGTGATACTGTCTCTACACAATTTTTTTAAAGGACACTGTGACTACATCCATGATGGAATATGGAGGGTGAACACACACGAAGACACACAGCTGGTGTCACAGCGAGTCCTGCAGGCCCCTGGGTAGCCACAGAGCCCCTGCCCACCTACGCCCACAGATGGATACTGAGAGATGAGAGGCACTTTTTGTAGGAGAAAATTCCAAGTCAGAGGAGACCTCTTGGTTGACAGGCCCAGCCCGTGCTCATGATAGGGTGGCCCTGTCATCCTGGCTTTTAAATTTTTTTTTATTTTATTTAAATAGCAAGCATAGTGACTTTATTGCTCTTGTTAAAAAATGAAAGACGGCAAACTCCCCGTCAGGAATTCTAAGTGAGGCAGAGAAAGTTCGCAGTGACCCAGGCTTCCGCCAGCTCGGAAGGGGAAGCCAACCACTGAGGGACCTTGGGTCACAGATGCCTCTCTCTGTCCCCTCTGGGAGGGAGGCAGCCAGCAAAGTGCGTGTGTGGAGCGGGCATCCACTCCTTCACCTGTGCTTCTCCACAAAGATGCTCCTCTCTCACTGGGCTTGAAGGAAACCAAGTGACAGCTGCTGCCGGGTGGCAGGGGCTTGTTCGGAAGTGCTGGTCTTGGGACCTACCTCGCCCACAGCCTGCACAGGTCCCAGACTGCTCCCCAGCCCCACGCCCACCTCCAGGGACCAAAGGTACCTTTGAGGCCTGGCTGTGTTGTTTGCTCATTGTTTACCTGTCACTTGGCCAGGTGCCGACTGCGGGGGCGAGGGGGGGGGGCTCCACAGTGCTCAGAGCTTTTGTGGAGATGTGGGTGGTGGGGTTATGGGGGGGAGGGCAACAGCAGCCCCCCCCCCAAGTCATGGTAACGTGTGTCTCGGGAGGAAGGTCAAGACAAGGCCAGCCCTCGGCGGGTGCGGGGAGACTCTGTCCTGGCACAGCGCTCCAACAGGTGCCCAGCTTGCTTTCTTGAGCTGGTGCCCGGACGTTCCCGGTTTGATGTGGTCATTTGTGGCGTCAGCTCCCGGTTGATGTCCCAGGCGCTGCCTGTGAGAGCCACATCCGGTGTTGTGGGCAGCATGAGGGGGGGGGGGCACATTCTTCTGCCTTAGTGTCACTGGCATGCATGTTCACACCAGGCCCTAGTCGTTGGAGGTCAACAACGCCACGCTCTCCCAGTTGGGCATTCTCTTCGGCCTGCTAGCTGCCTGCGTGGGGTGACATCAGGCCCCACCCGGCGGCGGCGGCGGCTGCTAACTGTCCACTTGTGCAGGTTCGGGGGTGTGGGGAGGCTGTTCCCATCTTGGAAGCCAGCAGAGATCGGGGAGGCAGCTGGGCATGGGGATGTGCCTGTGATCTGCTGCAGCTGTGTGCCCCGGGGAGCCAACATCTGGATGGCAGCTCCGACGTCATTAGCCAGCTGTTCCCGAAGCATACCACCCCCCCTGCCCCCAGTGGGGTTTGTCTGGCACTCGGATGGCAGCCACAGGTGCCTCACCGGCTGCCGCTGCCCCATGAGATGTTGGCACCTTGTGGGCCCTGAGTGACGTCTGGGCTCCCGCACCCCTGCGGTCAGTAGGAATGTCCCCATTACTCAGGCCGGAGGTGGCCTCTAGAGACACCCTGTGGCCCTGACCACCCTCCACGAGGCTCCCAGTTCCTGGGGGAAGAAGAAGGGAGGTCCGGGGAGCTGGCAGCTCTCAGACTTTCTGCCACTCTGGCCCCTCTCTGGACAGTCCCCCTCGGCCATTCGCTGGGCTGTTTGCCCAGAATCAGCTCTGCCAGGGGATTGGGATAAAAAGGTGTCAGGCCTGTCCCTGCCCTCAGGGCTCTGCCCAAGGAGAAGACTCCGGGGTGCGGCGTCATTAGGAGCAGCATGAAGGGGACCGCTGAGGACGGTCACTCCTGCCCACTTGCGCCCGCACATGATCCCGGGAATGCTCGGGAAGGGAGGTGTGGCCTCTGCAGGTCCTCGTGGCCACCCCTGGGTCTTCCAGGTGTGCCCCCCGTGCAGGGGGGAGCGTACCTCCACCCGCAGGGACACGCCCAGCCGGGCGCGCCCCCCGGTTCCGCGCACACAACCTCACGCCAGCTGCCAATGTCTCCCGGGCTCCCCGCAGGCAGCGCCAGCGAGGCCAGTGCCCAAAAGCAGGATGAGAAGATGGCACACTTCCTGTTACCTCGGGGCACCAGCAGCTTCCGCAGGTTCACCCGGGAGTCCCTGGCGGCCATCGAGAAGCGCGTGGTGGAGAAGCAGGCCCGCAGCGCGGCCGGCGCGCAGGACAGCCGAGACGCGCTGCCCGAGGAGGAGGTGCCCCGGCCCCAGCTGGACCTGCAGGCCTCCAAGAAACTGCCCGACCTCTACGGCAACCCACCCCGCGAGCTCATCGGGGAGCCTCTGGAGGACCTGGACCCCTTCTACAGCACCCAAAAGGTGACGTCTCGCCCCCCACCCCCCCCCACCAATACCGTGGACAGGAGAGGCCTGGGGGCCAGCTCCCTCAGGCTCGGGGGTAGGGGGAGTGTCCCCCGAGGAGCGGATACACCTGGCCAGCCACCGTAGTTTTAGAGTACTGGACTCTGAGGCAGGGTGTGTGTGTCCTGACATGGTGCTGTGAAGAAGAGAGAGGGTGCTGTGAAGAAGACACCTGGCCGCAAGGTGTCATTGGCCACGCTGCTCTGTGGGTAGTTTCCTCCTTCCCCCAGCACTTCTTTGGATTCCTGCTGGGTGAGCTGGAGCAGGCAGCCTGTGGGTTCTCCCTGGGCTGAGCTTGTAAGGTCCCTCTTCTCATAGGGGCTATGTGTACTCCCACGCCCCACCCCTCTGGTGACAGGGAGAGCTCACTGGGCCTCAGCTGTGCCAAGGTGGCCCAGGCTGGGCACCGCAGGCGCTCCCTCCCCCCAGGACTTTGATAGGGATAGAGGGGCAGCAGCCACCTGTTGAGGAGGGGGTGCTCCTATGGTGCCCCCTAACTGGCAAGAGAGGAAGGGACTTTTGACTCTTCTTGGGGTGGGGGTGGGGGGCTGCCCAGCTTCCTGCCAGAATACAGTTGTACCCAGAAGGCAAATCCTCACCACCTCAGAGCCTGCCCTGTCTTCGCCTCTCTGGGTCCTTTACCCCAGCCCTTGACACACACACCCTCCCCGAGATCCTGGGGATTCGGGGTTCCTGAAGAGACACGGGGCCCCTGCAGCTCTGCGCGCACTGCCAGAAGCAGGTGGATCTGAGTTGGGGTGAAGTCTTTCTCCAGCAGACCAAGGGGGGCAGGGGCCTGGCAGCAATTCGTGTCAGGCTGAGATGCGCTCAGGGTTCGCGGTCGGAGTCTGGTGTGTGTAAGGGAGGGAGAGTGACTGTGAGCACAAGATAGGAGTGAATGCTGCACCTGTGCCAGTCAGGGCTGGGGCGTGTGCCTCCATGTGCCAGAAATCCAGAGCCGGGGGAGTGGGCGTGGAGGGCTCCCCCTACCCCAGCCCACTCCCCGACAGCCCTGTGCCTGCTGGCCTGAGTTTGTAGAGAAGCCCTTCACGGACGTCCACCTGCACTTCCAGCTGGTTCCGCTGAGGTCAAGGTCAGGTGCTGGGGCCACAGTCTGGGGCAGGGGAAGATAGCAGAAGGTGATTGAGAATGGATGCGCTTAGGTCACAGTTGGTCAGGCAGCCTTGGGGTTAGAGTTGACAAGGTTGGGGTTGACTGGAGTCCCTTGGGAGTCACAGGATCAGGCTGGGACTCGGGTCTAGGACGGGGCATTTGAGGACTGGTGACAGTTTTGCCTGGGCGGAGTCAGGCATGCTGTCTCTTCTGTGCCTTTGCCCCCACTCCGTAGGAATGCTGGGATGGTGGAAGGAAGTCTGGTCCCTAATGGGCTGACCCTCCTTGCTGACCCATTTGCACTGAGGATCCTCTGGATACCGTCTCAACCTGGGACACACAGTATCCACCCCCTTGACCCCTGTCCTGTGTAGACCCTTCTGGAAGCCTAGGGAGGGGAGCCCCATCTAGGGCTGCTCATGACCCTACCAGGGGAAGTTCCTCAACTGTTGCTCCAGGTTGGAGGGGCCTGTCAGCCGGCCTGGACTCAGGAGACTGGGGCTGGGGATATGTCTGTGTGTACCTCGCTCACAAATCTCTCTCCATGACCCAGCTCTCCTGACCCAGTGTGCCTGCCAGGGAAGGAGAGGGCAAAGTAGGGTGAAATTAAAAGACCACGTCTGGCCAACAACCATAATTCTGAAGCTAAAGAAAATCCCAACACTTAGATCTAGTGTATCAGTTCAGATGGACTAGAAAAACAATTTAATAGACACCTGTGTGTATAAGAAAGAGCTTTATATATAAGAGAAGTTGAATATTGAGAAAGCATCCCAGCCCAGCCCATATGTCTGCTATTCGCCCATATGTCCGATACCCATCTATAAAGTCCTCTTCAGATTCATGAAACACATGCAGTGATGCTGAATGCAGTGAGATCACAGACCATTGGGTGAGAAGTCTTGTGGATCCAGTGGCGTTGTAAGCATTTCAGCACTGGCAGAGGTCTCCATCTGGCTTCGCTGGCTTCAGACATCTGGCTCCATCAGCCTCTCTCCATGTGTCTTCTCCACAGGGATGTCTCACAGAAAGTGAGCATGTGACCCACCTCCAGTGAACTATTTATCTCCTGGGTGTCTCCAAATGAAGTCATCAAGCTATGACCTAATTGACAGGCTAGATTCTACCCCTTCACTCTGAATCCTCTCAAATCGACACTGGATTATCTAACCAGCACACCAAGGCTACCCCTACCCCCTCCCTCAGTTGATTGAGAGTGAAGGTCCCCTGAGCCTGCAAATCCATCTCTTCTTCCTCCCACCGCACCCTCACAACCAGGATCCCAGGGCTCCCAAGATCCAGTAGCTACCCACTAAAGCCCCTGCCCATAGGCCCTGGGGCCACCACCCCTCACCTAACCCAGCTCTCCATTCACAGACCTTCATCGTGTTGAATAAAGGCAAGACCATCTTCCGGTTCAGTGCCACCAACGCCCTGTACGTGCTCAGCCCCTTCCACCCGGTCCGGAGAGCAGCGGTGAAGATTCTGGTACACTCATATCCTTGGGAGTTGATCTGTGGGGTGCACGGATGCACCCCCATCTCAGGGCAGGGCTGAGAGCAGGGTGGGAGGGGGTGCTGGCACTCTGCGGGGTTCTCGGAAGGAATGCGGTGGTCAGATGGGAGCTGGTCCTAAATGCAGGCTCCCGGGCCTTACCCCGGAAACCAGCCCTGCACCTGCCCTTTTCTGGGGAAGAGCCCCTCAGCTGATTCGCTCCTGGGCTTCTTTCAAGTGAGGCTGTGCTGGCTCTGGACCAGGTGTTGACAATGCATGTGCGGCTCGAGTCTCGCAGAGAACTCTAGCCTGCCCAGCATTTCATCATGTAACCCACAACCTGAGGAGGCCGGCATCCGAGGCCTATGACAAGCAGGCTGCTGAATAATCAGGGGGATGGACCAGTCTTGAGATCCTGATGCATTTGGCCAGCCTTTGCCAAACTTCTATCTTGTGGGGTGGTGGGGCGATGTTACAACAGGGCTCTTCTGAACCCCAGAGAGGGGGCCCAGAGGGACCTCTGGCAGAGGGTGATGCCTGGTTGTCCAATCAAAGACCCTAGAATCGGCGATGCCTGGACTATCCCTCCTCGGGCTGTGGCAGCAAGGAGAGGAACACCCTGGGTCTGTTTCACTCCCCCTTTCATGGGTGCTGCTGGCCTCAGAGCTCATCATGTATTAGTCAGGGTTGACTAGAGACAGAAATCCAGGGACATTCATGTGTGTGAGAGAGAATTATATAAGAAAGAGCAATTGCACATGGACCAGTCCAGATCTGGTCCCTAAGTCCGATATTAGCCCCTATATTGAGACCCATAAGCTTCTCTTCAGAATCATGCAGCCATGCAATGATGCCGGATGCAGGAAGTGGGGAGTCTTGTGGATCCAGTGGCGGTGGAAATATCTCAACGCCGACATGGTTCTCCGCATGGTTCCCCAGCTCCAGGGCTTCGGCTCCATCAGCATCACTCCCCTCTGGCTTCTCAGCAGAAAGACAAAGCAGAGAGAGAGGAATTCACTGCACATCTCTTGGGACTCCCTCAGTGACCTCCTCTGGGTGGGCTTTTTCTGAGACCCGGACAAGAAAGGGTCTCCTCAGCCCCGAGTCGGGAGGCTTCCTAAAGTGGTCCCCTAGTGGGTTTAACTCACAAATAAAGGGACACTCCCTGCCATTGAGTGGATGCCGACTCACGATGACCCCGTAGGACAGGGCCGAACTGTCCCCGTGGGTGTCCGAGATGGTTACCCCGTACGGAAGTAGATAGCCTCTTCTCTCTCCGTCAGTGGCCTTGGGGGCTTTGAACTTCTGCTACCCTGGCAGATCACAGCCCAACGCATTTCCCACTATACCCCCGGGGCTCCTCCATTGAGCTTGGAGGAACTGTCACTATAGGAGTTCGTGCACGCTAGGGAGGGACCCCGCCTGGACACATAATGCCCAGTCCTGAGCCCATGGCTGACCTCGGAGCGGGGGGGCAGGGGGTGGGCAGGGCCTTGTATTAACAGCGCATCAGCGCCAACTACACGCCTGCCTTCCCCGATTCCAGCTCGCCCCTGGCTTTCTCACTAGGGACCGTCTTACATACAGCCCGACCCCGACCCCCACGCTGCCGTGAGTTTACAGACTCTACAGAGGCAGGCTTCGGGTTCAGGGGAGAGTTGCTTTGCCCGCAGTGGAGACTCTGCTACTAGGTTTCACTCAGCCATTCTGCAACTGCTCCTGAGTTCCCCGTCGGGGCCAGACACTGCAGAAGACCCCTGGGAGCCCGGAGTCTGAGCCTGGCCGTGCCTTTTTTCCCTTGGGGATGTTACAGCCCCTACAAGCCCCCGAGCAGCCACACAGGAGTCAATACTCCTGCCAGAGTGTGTGTGGTCGAGGCCTGGGGCCAGGAAGGGCAGAGCTGGAGGGCAGGAGGATTGGCAGCCTTCTCCCTCTGAACCCACAGCTCTGAACCTCACCTGGAGGGCGGGCCCTCCCAGGAAGCATCCTCCCGCCCTCACCTAGGCCTCTCACCTGGGGCTTCTCCTGCAGGTATCTAACCAACGGGGCTCTGCTTGGCAGCCACAGCAGCCCCCAGGGAGGCAGCGACAGCCCCGGGGTTCCTGTGAGGCCGCAGACTCATCTGTGCGCAGAGGAGAGGCCAGAGAGGCAGCTGGGCCAGGAGGCAGTGCAGACGCAGGGGTTCCGAGGCTTGCCCTAGGATCTGCTGAGCTGATTGCTGAGTCCGTGAGGCAATGGTTCCATGTGGCAGGCCCAGCCCTGCGGACGCTGAGCTGGCCTGGGTCCCCAGGGCCGCTGCCCCAGGGACGTGGCGCAGAGCCTGAGGGAGGCCCTGTACCTGCTCCGAGCGGCTGCCTTGACACTCTGCTATCTGGGGAGGGCAGCACATTGCTGGCCCACAACACTGCCACTCAGTACACTCAGGGAAGCCCCAAGGGAGAGCACAGAGCCCTGATTTGCGGGTATAGTGGGTAGCCTCTCTGTGCCCTGTCCCGTGCCTGAACTAAATGGGGGAGCGGCAGCCGCAGGAGGCTCTTATTAAAGCTGTGGGTTCGGGCTGAGCCCCAGTGG
Source organism: Nesogale talazaci (assembly GCA_004026705.1). Taxonomy (NCBI): domain Eukaryota; kingdom Metazoa; phylum Chordata; class Mammalia; order Afrosoricida; family Tenrecidae; genus Nesogale; species Nesogale talazaci. Next base: position 41 of record PVJH01021952.1, on the reverse strand, counting down.
CGTAAGTGGTTGAGTGTGGAACTGCAGCCCGCAGGCTTGGC
>PVJH01021951.1:0-37568 GCA_004026705.1 Nesogale talazaci | reverse complement strand
AGCCTCCTCTCTGGGAAACGGACAATAGGGAGGTGAATGTTGGGACATATTGTACAGTGTACAGGATGAAAAAATAATTTGTAAATTACAAAGGGTTCAAGGGGAAGGGGGGAGGAGGGGTAATATGGGGAGCTGATAATGGGGGCCTGGAGGGAGGGAGAATGTTTTGAGAGTGATGATGGCAATGGGTGTATTAAGAGTGGCCTGCATACAACTGATGTTGTTAGGGATTGTGATGGGAGTTGTATGGGCCCCCAATAAAATGATTCATTAGAAAAAAGGGGGGGAAGGGGAAAGGGGAGTTTTTTTTTTGTTTTGTTTTTTAAAGAGGAGCTTGTACCAAGGGCTCAAGTGGAAAATGTTTGGAAAATTATGTGGCAGCATGTGTGCAAATGTGCTTGATACAAATGATGTACTGAATGTTGTAGTAGCTGTGGGAGCCCCCAATAAAATTATTTTAAAAAAATACAGGGCCTGGCAGACTGAATATTCACTTACTACAAGAACACAAAAGACAGCTTCATCTAGGTATGAAATGCTTTAAATGATTTTTTTCTAAGCTTTGCAAGGCAGCTATTGAGAGGCAGGATTAGGTATGTTACGTGATTTACTAAAATCTACTATACCTAAGAACAAAACAAAACAAAACTTCCCTACCATAAAGTCAATGTCAACTCAATAGCGACACTGTAGGTCAGAATAGAACTGCCCTTGGTGAGTTTTCAAGAAATGGTTAATATTCTGAATAAACTTGGTGAAGGTAGTACTCAGCTATTTAAACATGATCTACATATTGCTATGAAGGTATTTATAATTGTGATTAACATCTTGCTATCACATAAGTAAAGAGATTATCACCAGTGAGTAGCCCTCATTCATCCAGCTGAAGGTCTGGAGAATAAAAACTAAAGTTTCTAAAGGAAATCCTGCCTCAATAGCAACGTCAGCTCCTGCAAGAGTTCCCAAACTGCTGGTACCCCCAACAAATTTCAGACTTTCCATTCTCCATAATCATGAGAGTCAATGCCTTAAAACAAATGATTGCTGTGTGTGTGTGCTATCTTAAGTGCACGCATAAACTTGGATACAGATTTTGAACAGAACATTGTTCTAGAGAGACAGAATGTTTTCTAAATTGGTTCTAAGGTTTCTAGAATAGCTTGTCATAGCTGATTAGAGGGCACTGTTCATAACAGGATCAACAAAGATACACAAAATATTACCAAGGGGCACTCCTAATCAAATTTGCATGAGACTAGGTTCTGGGTGACAATTTATTTGATACCTTATAACATTTCTGTCAACCTAACAAGCACCATTGATAGGGGTTGGTTTACCGTAACTGTGTTGAGAAAGTAGTGAAAGAAAAGGTTAAGTTCAAGATTTCAAATTCTGAGCTCAAGTGCCACATACATAACTTAAAAGTTTCCATATCTGCTCTAAAAGAAACTGTAGCCAGAGTTAAGATTGCTAAAAAGCAAACCGAGGGTCCAATCCTGCAGATGGGTGGGTTATAATGCTAACTGAAGTCCCAACTTTACCGGTTATCTGTGTCAACCAATGAGAAAGATAGAAACTCACGACATGAATGTGGGAATGGGGGCTTTTGGATCTCAGGAGTACTCATGCTGTGGTAATTAAACACTCAGCAGCTAATACACAGCTTGGAAGTTGAAACCTACTAGCTTGCTCCATGGGAGAAAGGAGCAGCAGTTGACTTCTGTTAAGAATTACATATATCTTTGGAAACCCTATGAGGGCAGCACTGCTCTGTCCTATTGGGTCTGTGCGTTTTAGAGGACTGGACAGCTTCTGACGAAGATGGCAACAGTGAAGCCCTAAATTGTGCCTTCTTCACCAGTGAAGGCAGCTTGTCCACCATTTGAAGAGGTTACTCTGCTTTTTCTGAAGAGGCTGGAAAGACTTCTTCTGGGGACCACACAGGAGGACTGGTCTGGTGGTGGTTACACAGTGAGCTGTTAAGCACAAGGTCAGCAGTGGGAAATGAGCAGCCACTGCACTGGGAACAGATATTGAGGCTTTCTATTCCTTTAAAGAGTATCTTTACTGTGGGCGTCTCAGAACTACGCTAGGGTAACCCGGACTCAGAATTGACTCAATGCCAGTGAGTTTGGGGGAGGAGGGGAGGGCACACTTGCAAGACATGGTTGATTCTCCTCAGGACCTACCCTTTGAGGGCAGATCTATAACTCAACTGAAATTGCAGCAAGCTCCAAAAGATAAGGTACACAGTATAATCCATGAGATTGTGCAGTAGACTCCAACAAAACCGCGTGATTTTCCCAATGTACATGATTAGAAATTGGAAAATATATTTGGGTATGATATTAAGGGATTACGGTGGAAGAAGATAAAGCTAGATCTGGCCAAATGGACCCAGAAAGCAGATTCTGGATTCAATGTTGTAGCCTATAGAATTAGAAAGGATCACACAGTTTAGATGCTTGATTGAACCAGCTGAGCCAAAATGCCACTGAGCTGCCCAAACTGTCTTGGCACAGTTAAAGAAGGTAGCCAAGACTAGGAAGATAAGAATGCTATGGTAGACTCATCCTATAAAGTTTAACCACCCATCCCAGAAGAGTCCAAAGATCAAAGCTTTAACAAATATAAAACAAACAAAGTTGTGAAGGAAGCGCCAGAAAACTTGAGCTTTTTGGTCACTCTTCTCTGTAAGTTGCAAATTACAGTAGAAATCATTGCTACTGAACAGAGGTCCTTAAAGACTAACATGGCAGCAAAAGATTGGCATGGTTACAAGAGACAATGGGTTCCACACAGTAATCAGAATAGTCTCTAGAAGTCTACCAAGTTATTAGATCTGTAAAAACAAAGGAGTTCTAGGTCAACAGAAGTCTAACATGAATCACTAAAAAAGTCATGACCCTTTAATTAATTCCCAAACTTCACCAGTTAATAAACTGGCATAAAGAGGAGAATGGGTTTCTTTGAGGAAAGACCCTGCTACACTGCCACAAATCTAGTTAGTCTTTTTCTCAGCACTTCCTAAAGGGATTTACAGCCTTCAATAGGTGATTGTACACTACAAGAAAAGAAATAATCAAACGTTTAAGCCATTATGAGACGTTAACTCTGAGCTATTATTAATCCTGAGAAATCCAAAATGTAGATGTGGCTCAACAGTCAAAAGTAGGCTTATTGAGACCTGGTGTATAATGACATTTTAGCTCAAGTTCATTTTGGTGGGTGAGATGGGTGCCGTGGGTCTTCGGCCCATCCTATGGTTATTTCCTTAGTATCAGAGAGCATAATGGAAATACTTAACAGTTGAGAAAATCTCCAGATTGGTTATCCCATCTGCGGAGTATGGAGTAATATAGTAGGAAAGTCCAGTTGAACTCATTTATTAGAAACTAAACATTTAATCAATTATCTCCACATACAAAAATTATCATCCAAAAATAGTATTACATTCTTGGAGGGGTCCCACTGACCACTGCCATCATCAACGACTGAAGGGATGCAAGGCTGGTAAATCTCACACCGCCATTAATTCAGCTATGTGGTATATGCAGAAAGCAGTTCTGGGTGAGTGAGGATTATAGTAAACTTAATCAGGTGTGTCTCTGGTTACAGCTGCTGTTCCACATAGGGTTTCACACCTAGAGCAAATTAACCAGTTTCAAATGGGTTTGTTCCAATTTGGCTTCCTGTTGAATATATACCCCAGATATAGTAAGTCAGAATTTATATTTTAACACTCACAGGTGATATAAAAGAATGCCCTGCAGAATCTATAAGAATCATTTGAAATGTTGCTTAAGTGTAGATTGATTCCGTATAAATGATTCCGTGGAAATGTAATTCTCAGTAAGGGGCAAATCAGAATGATCTAGTCTGAAAACACTGAAATAAACTTGTAGTCTGGTACCTGTTATGCAACTACACATTTGGCAAATGCTTTTTTATGAATACTGGTTAGTATTTGCTTTACCTGGCAAGGCAACAATACACTTTAACAACTCTCTAGGCCTATGTCACAATTTAGCGTGCAGGGACCTAGATCGTTCTTCCCTTCAGAAGACATCACACTGATGGCATTATGCACAATGAACAGTGAGTAACAACTGCTCTAGACTTATTGGTCAAATATTTGTATGGCAGAGGGTGGGATATAAATCTGACAAAAATGCAGGGCCACCTGCCGCAGGGCACTGTCTCCTCGTCAGTGGTGTGGAGAGTATCAACATAGTCCTTCCAAGGTGAAGGATAAATTGTTGCCTCTGCCATCTCCTCCTACAAACCAAAAAGTGTCACAATGTTTACTATGTCTTTTTAATTTTTGAGGCAATATATTCATGAGTGTTCTACACCACCACTTACTGAAAAATCTGTACATTTGGGGAGAAGTTCAGAATAAGACATGAGCTTTACCACAGGTCTGGGCTGCAGTATAAGCTGCTTCACCATTTGGGTCACACAATGTAGCTGTTCCAATGGTTCTTAAAGTGTCAGTGGTAGCAAGGGATCCTGTTTGGAACTTTAGCAGGCCCCTTTTATGAACCACAGCACAGACTCAGGTAACTGTTTTCCTCCGTGGATAACTATGTTCCTCTTAATAAAGAGCTCTGGGTCACTCCTGGGGTTTAGCAGAAACTGAGCATTAATTCATAGGCCACCAAGTTATCACATTATCTGAGCTCTCCATCATAAATGGGGCAGTGTTTCACCCAACAAATCTTAAAGATAGGTAAGAATAACAGAATTCCCCCATCAAATAAAAGTAGTCAGGCTTGAACAGACCTTCAAGGAAAAAGTTAACACCATGAGTTAAGTGACCCTCAAATGTCCAGGTCTCATCTTACAATTCCTTTCTCGTTCCACTAGCCTACATCTAAGGCCACAGGAGAACTCCTTCCAATCATCTGATTGAGAAATATAGGCCTGGCTTACAGATGGTGCTACGTGGTAAGTAAGCATCAGCTGAAGGTAGACAGCTGCAGCACCATTCTGGAACACTGATGATGGAGCGTGGTGAACAGAAATCTTCCCAGTCGGCAGAACTTCAAGAAGTGCATTTGCTGGACCATTTTGTGTAAGGTAAATGACCAGAGGTGCAACTGTATAACTATTGATGGACTATGGCCAATGGTTTAATTAAATGGGACTTAAATGAAACATGATTAGAAAACTGGTGACAAGGATAAACTTTCCTGAGTGAGCAAACTTTAAATATTTGTGTTCCCTGTGAAAACTCACTAAAAGGTAACCTCAAGAGGGGAATTTTAGTATCGGCAGTCCCTGAATTACAAATGTCTAATAAGGATAAGTCCTATGAACCAGTTCTCCTGGCCAAAATAAGAACAGATCAGCATTCTTACAATCTGGGTGATTCTTTCAGTAGAAGCCTGCATGTCGGGCTGCTAAGGACATGGTGAGCATTCGAAACCACGAGCCACTCCATAGAAGAAAGATGAGGCTTTCCACTCCCATAAAGATTTACAGTTCCCATAATACAGTTTCCCTACAATGGAAACGTCTGCTCTGTCCTACAGGGTCAATGTAAGTCAGAATCAGCTAAATAACAATGAATTCGTTTTCTTCTAGACTGAGAAACAGAAAGACACAGAGAGAAGCACTGGAATGGGAGCTCAAAAGAGACACAGTGAGTCTTTTCAGGGGACTGACCGTGAAGCTAGATCCGTGGCAGGGCTGTGAAAAGCCACAGGTAGTCAAAGCAGAAGTACAGGAATCAGCTGCCACCACTGATTACAGCACCCCCAAATTTGAGTGGATGCCTCCATCCTTGATGTCTTCCTGCCCTATTATGTAAATTTTCTTCCATTTTGAAACAGTTGAACCAATCCCTTCAAACCTCAAGAAATCCCACCATCAGAGATTCCAATGTATAACCCCAAGGGACAGCGTAGATCTGCACAATGTGGTTTACAAGGCTGTAAATCCATATTGAAGCGCACTGGCACATGTTTGTCCCATAAGCTCTCTGTAGCAAACCTTCAGGTTTTGGAGTTAGGCGCCAAATACTTTAACCACTAAAACCACCAGGGCTCCCAATCCCACCCTTACTTACAACAAATTCACCTCAGTAACCTTTACTTGATGGTGGAACTTTTGTCTCATAATAATGGTCAAATCAGAACCACATATACCTGTTCTGACTAACCTACAAATTCTTAGAGAAAGGATCAGATAGTGATCTTGCTTCTAACCCTGGGATTGCCTGTAATCAAATGTTCAAAATGATCAATTTGGTAAATACCACTGTCTTTTCTCCCAGACATGGGGTCATGAATTAAGTGGCAAGAGAAAGTGGTAGGGATTGAGGTTGTACATGAACTATGTATAACCTGAATTTTCATTCACCAAAGCCAACCTGGCTACTGCCACTCAGTTTCCAACCTGCCAGCAGCAGAGACCAACAGAGTCCTCATATGACACTACCTCTTGGCTTTTTAGCCCACGTGTCTCCTCCAGCCCTACGGTTAGTCATTCTTTGGCATGGACAGATGCAGTTTGGTTGACAGTTTGATTTAGGGCAAAAATCAGATTAATGGGCTCTCAGTCTCTGCCAAAACAAAGATGAATCTAATTATTGAATTGAATCGAACCCCTAAATCTGAGACATTTATCACCTTGTACTTCCCTAAGGAGGTTCCAATTTAGAGGCTCTAACAATTTCTTCCAGGGTACCATGTGCACTGCCATAACTACTATTTCTGTGAAATTAAAGCATTAAGTTGCCTCTCTTCTCAAAACCTGTTGACATGCAACTGGTTATTTGCCACTGACGCAGCTCTAACTCATGATGACCTTGTCACCTTTGCCTTCCAACCTGGGGGGTTCATTTTCCAGTACACCATCTGGCATATTGCTACACATAGGGTTTTCAGTGGTACATTTTGGAAGTAGATGAGCCTTTCTTCCTAACCTGTCATGGTCTGGAAGCTCTGCTGTTCACATGGGTGATCCTGCTGGTGTGAAATAGCTTCATGCCTCATAGCAACACGTCACCATGTAGGACAGTGGTCACAATTCTTTTAAGTATTTAAGGATACAAACACCACAACTTGAGCCTTGAAAACGCTTCTGCTAAATTACAATTGGAAATTACCTTTTAAAGTGCCCTCATGGTACTATAGCTGAGCACTCGGCTGCTAACTGAACAGTGTGCCATTTAAATTCATCAGCCTATTTTCACAATCTTTATACTGTAACAGTACGTTTTCTTTATACTGTAGCAGAATGTTTTCAGCTAAGAGGAAGGTTGATAAAGATAAAGCTACATGATTTTGAAAAGTAAACATTGTAAGAGATGAATTCAATTAAATTTGTACAATTCCTATAATTCAAACTAATCAGACAGGGTTAGAAAGCATATAACATAAAAAGAAGTGTGGACATTAGGGCCAAGTCTCAATGAGTCTGTAGAGCTTTGTTCTGCTGAAATATCTTCTCAAGAATGTTCATATAATAAACAGACTTGAAAACCCCATCCAGAAATAGTATCTTCCTCTGGATCAAACAAAGGTCACACGTGTTTGCTAATACAGGTGTCTTCATAAAGGCCAAAATTGACATTAGGAGTGCCTTAAGAGTTCCCTAAATTAAGAGTGTGGCGGTCATGTGCTTATGTTAATTTTATGATTGAAATGTAGGGGTGGAGTCTAGTCTGTTAATCTGGAGATAGCCATTGAGTAGCCAATGAGGCCTCTATGTGGGCATGGCTTTCTCCTGAGACTTCTGGGAAATCTCGCAATATTTCCCTCGTGAAGATGAGAAGCTATCTTCCCCAGTGGTTGGGAGTTAGAGATGATTAATCACGGACAAGACAAGCTGGCAGCGTTGGAGAAACTGGAGGAGCCGGCAGAGAGACTACACAGCTTTGCCCTGATGGAGACAGACCTCTGAAGCTGGGGCAGCCAGATGGAGACCTCTGCCAACGATGAGTTGCTTCTGCTGTTGATGGACCCTGAGCCCTGGAGGCGAGGGTCCGGGATTCTGCCAGCACCGGGATTCTGCACCCACTGACCTGTGACTTCGTGAGTTGGAAGAAGACTTGATAGACTGATTTTGGGCATATGGGTTAATATCGGACTTATGACTTTGAACTGGACTAGGCTGGGATGCTTTCTCCATGTCCCATTCCTTTTGTATATAAACCCTTTCCTTATATCAATATGTGTTCTTGAATTTGTTCCTCTAGTCTACCCGGACTAACACAAGGAGTTATTCAGCTATCACTCATGAATGTAGAGCTTCCACCTGGGTTCCTTTCTTTCCCAATGTGCTTAAAGAGTAAGGGAACCCGTGTGAACATGAAGCCATGCAGCCTATTGTGCTGTAATAACAAACCTGGATCTCTGATTCAGAAGTTGGATGTCAGCATCTATGAAACCGTGGCAGTGTAACTTGTTCATCTTCATTCTGATTAAAATCTAACACACTTCATAATTCTTAATAGATGTTAGAATTTTGCTAAATGCTTTTTGTCCTGATTGAGATAACCATTTGGCTTTACTGTTAATATGGTAAATTACATTGATTCACAAATGTTAAATCCTTAATTCTTAGAATAAACCTAGGCTTAATCATAATGTACTAACCTTTTTAATATATTATTGAGTTTAACATACTAAAATTTATACCTTTCGCACCATATATATAAGGGATATAATTTTGTAGTTTGGCCTTTTGTTTTCTCGCAATGACATTGGTTTTGGAGTGTGCATAATGTTGGCCTCATAAAATCAGTTGAGAAGTATTTATTCCTATTTTTTTTAATACTTGTATTGGGGACTCATATCTTCTATCATAATCCATACATTGATCCAGTGTGTCAAGCACATTTGTACATATGCCGCCACCAGCATTTTCAAAGCATTCTCTTCCCACTTGAGCCCGTTATCAGCTTCCCATATCTTCCCCCTCCCTCCCCTGTCTGCCCTCCCTCCGGAACCCTGGATAAGTTCTAGATTATTTTTTCCATCTTTTACATGGTCCTCCATTGCCCCTCACCCTCTTTTCCATTATCTGTGGGAGGAGGTTCTAGCTGATCCTTGTGAAAATTCCCTCTATCTCCCCCTCCTCCCTCTCTCCTATTCCCCTGGTATCTCTACTCTCCCTATTGGTCCAGAGGAGTTTATCTATCCTGGATAACCTATGTGGTGGGTGTGGCAGGTTCTTGTCTGTAGCAGTGTGCATGCTCTGGTCTAATCCAATTTGTAAAAGAGAATTGAGGTCATGATAGGGCAGTGAAGGGAGCCTGACTGGCTCATCTCTTCCTGGTGACCCCTCTGTGAGGGGATGTCCAATTGTCTCCAGATAGACATGAGTCTCCATTCCATGGCCCTTCCCCATTCACCTTGGGTATGGTTTTATTCTGGGTGTTAGATGTCTAAGGCCTGATCTCATCGACACCTCATGATCACACAGGCTTACTGTGCTTCTTCCATGTGGGCTTTGTTGCTTCTGAGTTAGCTGGCTGCATGTTTATCTTCAAGCCTTTAAGACCCCAGTCCTGTCTAATTTTTTAAGAACTTCATTGAGTGATTATTATTTTTCAATATTGGATAGACTACCAGTGAAACATTATTGGCTACAGTTTTCTTTGTGGGGAGGCTGTACACTACAATTTCAATAACAGATACAGGACTCTATTGGCTATTTCTGAGTTGAGTTTTGGTCACTTAAGTCTTTAAGGGAATGTGTACATTTTACGTAGTGGTCAAACTTAGGGGCATTAAGTTATCCATGTCATTACCTTATTATTCATATTCCATTATTGTCCTTGTAGAATCTGTAGTGGTATTTCTTCCTGATAATGCTAATTGGTGTCTACTGGTTTTTTCCTCCTGTCTAGTCAGATTATAGTATCATCAATTTTATTGACCTCAAAGATCCTGCTTTTAGACTTACTGATTTTTCCCTCTATTTCCCCTCTCACTGAGATCAATTCTTGACTTTTAAAAATTCCATTCTTCTATTTAATTACAGCTAAGCTTTCTCTTGTTTTTCTAGTTTGCTAAAGTGGAAGTTGAAATCACTGATCTGTATCAGAAAAACAAATCTTTTCCCTGTACTTTATCCTGTCTAGAAGTGGAAGACCGCAGCTTCTACTTTGACTGGTAGACTATCACAGCTTATTCTGATTCATTTGTTATAAATATACTGCAATCGATTAAGGGTATACTCTGCTCCATAGATTTTCTCAACTACTACCAGAGTTAATACCATGATATTCTATTCCACCAAAAATTATACTTAAATATTTATTGCATTTACAAATAAAAATATTTATTGCATTCACAAATAACTTCCCTTCCAATGTAGAACCTTTAAAATGAATTTATAACATCCATCATAATTAAGTTGTACTTCTGAACAAGTGAACGTCCCCAAAACTTTTTAAATCAAAGAAAAAGGGAAATGTTGGAATAAATTAATTTTCTATTTAAAGCAGCTGTTGAAATTATCAACATTTAGGTTTTTACAAAGTTTTTCCACTATTATGTACAGGTATAGATAATATATTCATATATCATTCTCTGAAGAGCATGATTTTAGTTAAAGCACTTTGAATTCCAATTTTTCTATACTAACTAAAGCAATAGCTTAATGAATTGGAATACCTCAAAATAAACAAACTTAGTCAACACTATTTCTTAAAGTTAATGTTACATGTCAATACAGTTACAGTTTAAGATAAAATTTTTTGCTAAATCTGCAAAGATCTCAAACTCAGTCTATGTCCAAAATTGAACCCATGTTCTTGTGCATCCAACCTACTACTCTTTTTCTATACTTGTCCTTAACAAGACACCCCAAGTAGGAACAAGTCATTTTCTCTCTTTTCCCCCATATCCACTAATTCAGCATTCCTGGTGATTTTAATCCAGCACAATTAATGAATCTACCTCTTCCTACCTAAGTAAAAATCATCTTCAACTCTATTCATTTTAAAGAGATATCTAGCTTCTCTCATTTTATTCTAATCTAGTCTGCATACCATGCCACTTTGTATCCCTGGAGGACCGGCTCCAGAATCTCAACCCATTATAGATCCCAAAATCCAAGGACACTCAAGTCAGATATATGTAATGGAGCCTACACACATCCTCCTGTACACTTTTTTAAACAATCTTTCATTGTGAACTAAATGGAGGTATATGTTTCAGATCATCAACTTTGTAATCAACAGCTAAACTGCTAATCATAATCAACAATCTACCCCTCCCCCATTCCTTGACTTCTCCCTGTGGTGGATTACAATTTCCTTTTTCATCCAAGTTATCATTCATTAACCACCTAGTCCCTCATATAACTTAAATTGTTCTTAAGAGTACTTATAATACTTAGTACAATGTAAATGCAAGGCTCCTTTGACCAATTATTTGCTTTTTAAAGGCCATCCCCCCCCACACACACACACACAGAAACAACAGGTGTAGTCACATAGCAAGTGGAGAAGATAAAAGGCAAACACCAATGACTTGCTCCAAAGATTGTCAGAAAATGACTGAGGTTCTGTGAGAAAGAGGCTACAGTAGGGTATGCCTGCACATCATTTCATTCTTGTGGATTCAATGTAGTACCCTCCATGCAGCAAATTCAAGTTTTGTTTGGCGGAGCTGTCTGGAAACCCCACACCCATATTTTCACCTGTGGTTAATGAATCTAAGACTTCCTAACTGATGGAAATGGGATGGCTGATTAGACACACAGAGTAACTCTTAATTATAAAACAACATCATTATCCTATCAAACAACTGACAGTTAAGTGCCTGATGATTGCAAGGCAATCCAAATTACACAATATGGCATACAACCTGGACTCAGTTTATCTTTTCAGTTTTAAACCCAAATACTTCTCAAGTCTTACTAAAACATTTCAGTCACTTAGCTATTTGCTCTGCCATATATTTTAACATCACAGTTTATGTTTTCCCTGTGCTCAAGCTCTTCCATGACCTGTGCTGTGGACATTTTGACATTGTAATCAGCTCTAATGGTGTAGTGGTTACAAATTGGACTGCTAACTGCAAGGTCAGTAGTTCGAAACCACCAGTCACTCTGTGAGAGAAAGACTGGCCTTTCGGTCCTGTAGAATTAGTCTCATAAAGGTTTAGACTGATAAACTGTCAGGAGCAGCTCAATCCTGTCCTATGAGTTGACATCAACTCTATGACAGTGAGCTTGGTGTCTTATAGCCTAAAACTTGGCATACCGTTTTGCTTTTTATTGTGAGTTCATGGTGTATTAACCTAAAAAATTCCAATCCTCAGCAGAGTACATACAATATAGTATATAAATATGTTTATACTTCAAATGTTCGATTATCGTGACACACAGAAAACAACACCAAAAAAAAAAAAAAGCCAAACTCAAACTCACTGCCATTGAGTCAAAGCCAGTACAGGAGCCCTACTGGTGTAGTGGTTATGCCTTAAGCAGCAATTCACACAGTCAGCAGTTTGAAACCACCAGCTGCTCCCTGGGAAGACTCGGTTTTCAAACTCTCCGAAACAGTTACCACCTAGCAAACAGTTAATCATCGCGGAAACTCAGAAGGGCAGTTTTACCTTACTCCATGAAAATAAACAACACATCAACATTTCATTCCAATCATGAACTAATCACAAGTGACCCCAGAAAACATGGGAGAAGTAACCCAATGGGGTTCTAAGACTGTAACTCTTTTCGGAAATAGACATCTTTTCTCCCCAGAAAGTAAGTGGTGGTTTTAAACTGCTGAGCTCATGGTGAAGTCGCTATGGGTCGGAATCCACTAGATGCCAGTGAATTTGTTGTTGGTTTTTTGTTATTTTTCCGAATAATCAATAATGCTTGAGGAAATTAACATGAAAAATAAAGTTCGGTCCAAAAAAGAGATCGGGAGCACAATGAACAGAGAAAGCGTCCAGAGATGCTGGCTATTTCCCATGAAAGCCAGGGAATACAGCCAGAGAGAACTTAAGGGGCAGGTCCTCGTCCAGAGACTAGCTCAAGCACACACGTGCTTCCCCGGGAGCTAAGAGTGAGCCGGGCCAGAAGAGAAAGTGCAATGGCCTGTCAGTCCCGCGCAGTCACATGTGGGGAGGTCCTGCAGGGCTGATCAGACATCCAAGGTTCTGCTTTGAACAACTAGAAACTCGGGTTCTTTGGCGCCTGAGGTCTTTGACGATCCGCCTTCGCGAGGGGACCCCCTTGCCTAGCTTTTTCTCCAAGCCTGATGGCTCAAGAGAGGCCTCTGGGTCCTCCCGCCCAGGGCATGGGTGCTGAAAAACTGAACATGTGCCTAAGGGGCGCCAAAGTCAGAATCGACTCCAAGGCAGTGGACCCTTAGGTTCTGGGAGGCGCTCAAGGCTTGTAAGCAAGTTTTGAGTGGAGTACCAAGTCCGGAGGGTAGAGCGAAGTACAGAGGGATCCGGTCCTTGCCCGCGTGGCGTGCCTTTCAAAATCACTGTGGGAAAGCGGATGCCAGGAGCGGCAGGCAACGGGGGGCGGGGGGGCCCCTTGCCTATCCCCTCCCCCCCCCCCCGACTACAAGTTCCCACAGGTACCTCTCCTCGGGCGGCGAGGGGCGGTAGCCCTAGGGAACCACTCCATGCCCATCTTGGGCCTCCTCCCGTGACCCTCGGCCCAGGACCGTCCCCTTGGCTCTCACCGAATCCTTTAATGAGCTCGGTGAAGACCCCCGGGTCGCTCTCCATGAGGCACCACTCCCCGGCATTGGCCGTCATGGTCCCGACCGCAAGCCGCCCCGCTCCACCTCGCGTTCTCAGTGGCCCCCTACACCAGCTGCCGCCGGTCACAGAGATCTGTAAACCCGCCGCGGAGCTCGTCAGCCCCACGTCACCCCGCCTACTTCCCGACAGCCTCCGGGCGCCGTCACCTGCAGCGCGACGGCGGGCGGGAGGACGCTCTAGCCACCCAGGAGACATCGAAAGCCTTCGCGGGCCTAGAAGGACCCGTAGCGGATTCGGAAGGGGCCGGCACTTGAAAAGAAAGGGCGGGGACTCAGAGCGCGCAAAGAGGTAACATCCGGGGTCCGGCCTAGTCTGGCGGGGGGCGGGGCCAAGGAGGGGGCGGGGCCCGATCCCGGGATCCGAACCCGAAAGCCCCGGAGGCGGTGGACCCGGAGCATCCGCTACCTTGCTAGGCCGCCGGCTGCCGTGGTGTCGCAGCGCAGCGCAGCGCAGAGCTTCTGCCCGCGGGGCTGCTGGGACGAGGGTCGGTCGGGGCCTCGCCCGCGAGCGCAGGTGAGGAGTCTGCGGGGAGGCCGACGGAGGGCCTTTGTGCGGTGTGCGCGGCCCGAGGACGCGCCTCCATGGCGCTTTCCGGATCCCAGTGGCCTAGGTCCGGCCCAGCGCCTCGCCGGGCCATCGCCCGCCCCGCCGACTGGGTATTGAGAGCAGCATCCTTAAAAAGGCCTCGGAGCCGGCCCGCGCCGGCCGGCGCACGCGAGGGTGGGCCCTTGCCTAACCCAAGACCCCTCCGGCCTCTAAGTGCCGAGCTTCCTGCAGGCCCGGTTCCTGGGCGCCTGTTTCACTCCTCTTCCCCCTTCTCCCCGCTGGCTTCCCCGCGGCAAGGCGTTACCGCGGACCCGGGATTTGGGGAAATCTTTGTGGGAGTAGAGACGGCGAATTTACCTAAGGAAGTGGTGAGGGACAGGAGAAGCGTCGTGCAGGTAGCAGGCACATACAAAAGGATGCGTGCGATTGCAACGCCAGATGAAATGTACTGATGGTGCTAAGAGGGCACGGTGATGAACAAAGCCCCAAATGACTTTATTCTAAATGACTAAATCGCCCTCACTGAACAGGCCATTGCAGAAGATTACAGTTTTAGGTTGAAAACCTTTAGGAGTGTTAATTACATTGTCCTAAAAACTTACCAGAGAGGGTCTTCAGTTACCAGAAAACAAAACCAACTAAAAAAGTTCTAGTAGGTAAAATTCTGGCTTCACAAGCATATGACCTGTTGTCTTAGGATTCCCTGGGGAGGTAAAACCAGAAAGATTGAAGTAGAGAAAGCAAGGTTTATTTTAAGGAGTTAGCTCTCTTGATTGTGCTCCTGACGAGTCCAAAATCTCTAGGTGAGGTGGTGGTGGTGGTGGTGGTTAGGTCCATCAAGGCAATGTTCCACTCAGTGTGGTCCCCTGCAACAGTAGAACTTCCCCTACATTTTCTTGTCTGGAACTTTTAGCACAACTCCAAGACATTCTCCCCTGGAGCCACAAGTGGATTCACATGGATTCAAAAACCAACCTTTCAGATAGTGGCTAAGGGTTTAACATTGGTCCACCAGGACTCTTTGTATATCAGGTAGCAACGTTGGAGTTTCCTTAGTTCTTCTCTCTCAAAATATGGCTGTAAGTCAGGAAAGAGTGGGAGAAACTCAGCAAGGTATCTTCGGTCTGGAGGCAGAAAGCTTCTCAGGAAAAAACTCCCGTTTTGCTAGTAAGGCTTCAGAGTATTGGGGGAAGCCCACCTATTTTGTGAAAGCTAATCAGCTTTATTTAAGGCCAACTCATTTAATTACATGCAATTACTTGATAACATGAAGCATTAGTGATTTGGTGATGGATTTCTCATCTTTTGTGTTGGATAGCTAAGTTCAGTTCCTGGCCAGTACAACTCAGACAGAGCTACTTCCCTGCCAGAGGAAGAGGGCATGGTCTGCGACGCAGAATAGATTTCAGCAGAGCTTCCAGACGAATAAGGAGCAGAGAGTAAGTGTTAGCAATTCTGCTTCCAAATATCAGCCCGTGAAAATCCTACGGGTAACACAATAGCCACAGCCTACCATGGGGATCATTATGGTATAGGACTGGACAGTCATTCCATTCTGTGTGGGATCTCTTGAGATAGGGCTGGCTGAATGGCCGCTAACAACATCCTTTGAACATCTGAACTAGATTTAGACTAGCATTTGACCAAACAACTGGGTACAAACGCCTAACCACATTGACAACGTGAGTATTTGAAGTTACTGAGGCCTGTGCTAATGATTAAGACATTCTAGTGGTATGCTGGCTTAAGGCTGGGCTGCCAGCTATGAGGTTATTGCATTAAATCCATCCACCACTCTTTAAGCATAGGAGCAATTGTGAATGTGGTGTAGGACCAGGCCATCCAGTGTTTCATTCTGTTGTACTTAAGTGTCCCTATGGGTTGGAACCACCTCGAGTTACAGCAACACCACCGAAACTCCTTGAAAGAAAGGTGAAGCGGTCCACTCCCATAGAATTTAGGCTCAGAAGCCCTGGGTAGATATCCTGGTGGGATATTCTCGTTTGGTGCAAAGGATTTTGCAGCGCCTCAAAATTAACAAATTTTATTTAGGGGATACCACTACAACTAAGATTTTGTTATTTAAATACATATATTTTTAAATTAGAAAATTTATATATTTAAAATAAGACATATATATATATATAAAAGCCAAGATACATATGAAGTGTTGATACTTTCTAAAAATATGTCTTTTCTGTGCTCTCAAAGTGTGGGGCTTCTCTGCTCAGTTTCAGTCCCTGAAATAAATGAGAGTATGAGACAGAGTTCATCTAACCGTAGTTCTTCATATACCATACCTACAATAATGTCAGCAAGAGCCCAAAACTATGCTAGGATTTCCGATACTTTTTAATCAGTAGCATTACTGCAAATTTGAAAGTATTTTCGTATATTTATCAAAACTAGCATTTATTTGAAACCCCACTTGACCATGACTAGTGTAGAAAGTCCAAAACACATATTTACCCGTTAGCACAATTTAGAAGTCGTTAGAGTGCAGGATTAAAATTTATTTCATCCTGAAAACTTGTATACAAAAAGTCCTATTTCGGAGTCCTTGAGAAAAATAAGCATAGGGCACGCACTATATAGCAACAGTTAGCTGCGGTGCATATATTGACCAATCACTTCAGAGCAGCATGTTCTTTTGTTTTGGGGGCATCACTGCCCTCTGGTGGTGGGAGTAGAAGGCCCAGTCTTGCTGCTGCATTTGAACCTTCAACCCAGTGGGCCGCAGTCCCGCGCACAACCACTATGCCACCGGGGCGCAGCCCCCAAACTAGCATGTGCTTCTACTTGCCACCATTCTAGAGCCCTGCCTTGATCCACTCATTTCCATCACCTGGCTTTCATAACATATTCAGAAGGCTTTGGAAAGATAACGCAGATGTGTAAACGTGAGGAAAGGAACCCCGTGGTACAAGATTGACATTCTTTCCTGCTAATTGCAAGGTTTGCAGTTGGAGCCCACCCAGGGACTCCGGAGGAGAAAGCCTTCGATGCCGTCTGCTCCTGTGAAGATGACAGCCTGTGAGGCCTCACGGGCAGTGTTACTCTCACCTGGGGTTGCTGTGAATCAAGATCACGTCAATGGCACATAGCAAGAAACAATCAAATTAGAATGTAGGAAAAAATATTTACTAATAAAAGGTGCTGTTAATCTTACAGTTCTAAGAATATGAAGCAATTCCAGCAGTGGGGCTGGGCCTCCTACTCCCACCACCGGAGAGCAGTGATGCCCCCCAAAAAACAAAAAACAAACAGAATATGAAGCAGAAACCAGTGGTTTTAATTATTATGTTTGACCTTCGATAATTTTGCATTTTAAGTTAAATCAAGAAAGAAGTTAGTATATAAAATATTCACCATTTCGAGCCAGTCAGGGTGCAGTGTAGCAACAATGAAACATAAGACTTTCCTCTAGTTCTTCAATGCTTCCTCCCCCCACTATCATTATTCCCAATTCTGCCTCACAAATCCAGGACAAATGATCCCTTCAGGACCAGTGGTGAGTGGTGATACCAAGAAGGTAAAGGGGAGGTGGGGTAGAAAAGGGGAACATATAACCTCCTCCCTGGAGTATGGCCAACAGGGAGCTGCACGAAGGGAGACATCCAAAAGTATAAGATAGGACAAACTGATAATAAGTTATAAATTATCAAGGGTTCATGGAGAGGGGAGGAGGGGAAAAATGAGTTGGTACCGAGGGCTTTAGTAGAAAGAAAATGCTTTGAGAATGTTGAGAGCAACAAATGAGCTTGACATACAATGGATGGATGGATTGTGATGAGTTGTTTGAGCCCCCAATAAAATGATTTTTTTTAAATGTGTGTATATGTATATATATACACACCATTTCACATTGTGACTATTCTAAGAACAGTGTGATCTGTTTACTTTATCCTCAACACTATTTCATAGTAGTTTAATACAACTAACTGTGTTAAGTTCTTTGGAATCTTGCACTTCAGGAGCACTGGATAGGTCAGGCCAACACAAACAAGAATTAAGTTTTTGTTAATCTGGATTTGCAGTACTACATTATTCAAGAGTGGATTGATTACCTGATTGCTGGATGGCCAGAATCTGCCCTTAGTCATTGTCCAACTGCCTTTTAAAGGTCTGGTTATAGAAGGAGGTGGGAGTAGATGAAGAAATTAAGATGCTGAGCACACCTGTATAGAAGGAGCCCAGGTAGCACAGTAGTTTAGCACTCTGCTGCTAACAGAAAGATCAGTAGTAGTTAGAATTTACGAGCCACTCCCAGGGAGAAAGATGTGATGGTCTGCTTCCTTAAAGGTTTACATCCTTAGAAAACCTGTGAGGCCATTGAACTCACTATGGTTTAAAATAGACTCTACAACAGCCAATTTGGGGTTGGTGTGGGTGTGGGTGTGTGGGTGTGTGTGTGTGTGTCATTCTTCAAACTCAAATATAAAAATGAAGGTGCTAACATAACATTTTATATAATCTATTTTATTTTCTGTGTTAGTCAAGGTAGACTAGAGAAACAAATTCCTAAACACACATGTATATGTAAGGGAGAGGTTTAAATACAAGAGCAACTAAATTAAAGAAACATCCCAACCCAGTCCAATCCAAGGTCATACGTCTAATGTTAGCCCATATATCCGATAACAATCCATAAGTCCTCTTCAGACTCACGAAGCACATGCAATGAAGCCAGGACAATCACAGACCAGTGGGTGCAGAGTCTTGTGTATCCAGTGGTGGTAGAAGCATCTCAGCGCTGGCAGGGACCTCTCTGCTTTTTTAAGCATCTCAGCCCTGGCAGGAGTCTCTATGTGGCTTTTCCAGCTTCAGAAGTCTGATTCCATCAGGGTAAGCCCATGTGACTTCTACGGGATGTCTCCCACTAACTCAGCCTTGTGTCTTGTCAGTAGAATGTCTGCAAGGGACTGAGTCATAAGTCTCTCACCTCCAAGAGGGAAATACGGCCAGATTTCCCAGAATTCTCAGGAGAAAGCCATGTCCACACAGAGGTCTCATTGGCTATCTCCAGATTGGCAAGCTAGACTCCACCCCTGCACTCCCAGCCCTGAAATTGACACAAGATTACATGACTGCCACACTTTCCATTCCAATATAATGAGTTAAGCAAGCATACATACTTGTATGTATTTAATTAACTTATTAAATATAGTTCACCTAGCCAGTTTATTATTTTAAGGACCACTTGAGATATAATTCACCAATCATGAAATTCCTTAAAGGATACAATTCAGTTGTATAACTCATGTCTAACTTCATTTATCATTCCAAAAAGAAACCCACAAGCAGTTACACTCTAAATATCCTTCCAACCATTAATTCCTTATTTCTATAGATTCATTTATTCTGAAAATTGCATTTATGGAATCATATAATATGTTGTCTTTGTGACTATGGCTTGTTACCGTTAGCATGTTTTCAAGGTTCATCTCTTTATTACTAAAATTTCACTGTATGAATATACTATGCTTTGTTTATCCTTAATTTCATGGACATCTGCATTTTTTCCATTTTGGGACAACTTATAAATGATGTACCTATGAATATTCATATACAAGTTTTCATGTGAGCATAAGTTTTCATTCCTCTTGAGTAATAGACTTTCAATTGAAATTGTTGGGTCCCGTAGTACTCTAGGTTTAGCTTTTGTGGACCTGCCAGTCAGTGTTCTCTAAAGCAGCTGCACCATTTTACTTTTTTACCAATAGCTTATGAGAATTCTAAATTCTCCAAATCTGTTACTATTCCTTTTGGTTATGATCATCTTAAAGAGTATGAAAACATCTCTGGTTTGTACAAGTGGTTAAACTGGCAGGTGCTAAAGGTTGGTGGTTTGAACCTATGTAATGCCTTGAAAGAAAGGTCTGGCCATCTCCCCACAGCACAGCCGAAGAAAGCTGTAAGCACAGTTCATGGTGGTGCCATGAGTCACAATCAAGTCTGTAGCAACTGGTTTCCTTTCATCCTTCCTCTCCTTTTCCTTTTATGCATATTGGGTTGTATCTTAATGTGCTTTTAATTTGCATTTTCCAGATGGCTAATTTTGAATAATTTTTCATTTGCTTATTTTGAGATATGTCTGTAAAATTCATATTTTATTTTAAGTTGGGTTATATGTCTATTTAGTTGCCAAAAATTCCTTACAATCTAGATTTAAGTTACCATGCATATGATTTGCAAAGATTCTCCCGCATTCCACATATTTTCTGTTCATTTTTTTAATGGTGCCTCTTGATTTTTATTTTGAAGTTCATTTTACTTTTCATTTTTGTCATGTATGCCCTTGGGGTCATACAGCCACTTGTTTTTTTTCATACAGCCACTTTCACAGTTAATTTGTATAGCAGCACTCTGACAGGAGGAAAACTGTCTTGAGCTTTGTGTTTTCTTTAAGATTTTAAACCATTGTGTTTTCTTTAAGATTTTAAAATTTTGACTGCATACAGATACAGTCTTTTGGAGCTGGTAGCTTGTTTTTGTTTGAGTTTGGTTTTTGTAACATACAAAACTGGTATTATCCCTTTTATTTTTTTCATATTTTAAACCACTCCAACCCAAACTCCGTGCTTTTTAGTACTTTTTTTTTTTTTTTTAGGCATCACTGCCCTGGTGGTGGGAGTAGGTTTAGTACATATTTTTAATACGGTTTCTTTGTTATCAGTGCAATTAGAAAAGTATGCTTTTAGAAAAATTTAGAACTTTCATACTTGGTTATGATCTAGAATTTGTTTTGTCACAAAGCTCCAAAACACTTATTAATGGCTTCTGAATAATAGGTTGGCCTTAGAATGATGGTACAATGTAATCATGTAAATGTTGCTGTGCTTATGAATTCTAGAAGCACTTCATTGTCCGCATGTGGAACCTGTACATACATCAAGAGGTAGTCAAAACTTACTAACCTGTGATATGAAAGTGATGTTGCTTGTGTAATATTATATAGATAATAAATATTAACATTTGAAGACTGCAGCTTTCATTGTTGTTTGCACCACAGCATAGCAAACAAAAATCCTCACAACTGATTCAATAAAAGCATCATCATTATAAAGAGGGAATGGGTCTGGGTCTGGAAGATGCAATCAATCTCTCCTGTCTAGCTTAAGCTTGCCTTTTGTCAATGACTTTCATATGTCTACTCCCCCTACCCCCCCCCCCCGTGTTCTATAAATCATAGTGATTGGCATAAGCCCAAAAGACACTTCCCCCCCCAGTGAGTACTCATTTGCCTCCTATGTACCATTTGAATCCATCGTTTGCTGCCCATTTCTACTGCCTATGCCCTAATCCAGGAGCACACTTCATATTTGGGCTGTGATGTTAAGTCCTTTGACTTACTTTGTGCCCAAGTAAACCCACAGTGCTAGTTCTAAAACATTAGTTTGATTATATTGTTTTTTTAAGCATTTTTTAATTTATTTTATTTTATTTTATTTTTTTTTTAGTTTTATTAGTTTTAGGCACCACTGGTGGTCGTGGGAGCTACCCAGCCTACCTGCTACTTGATTTGAACTGCCAAGCCCGTGGGCTGCAGTCCCGCACTCAACCACTTTCGCCACCAGGGCTCAGCCCTGATTTTATTATGTTAAATAATCCAGTGATGCCTCATAGTTCTTAAGATAAAATTCAAGCCCTTACCTTTTTCTGCTTAATTTGTCACTATGAGTTGAAACCAATATGATGGCACCTTCTGACCCACCAACGACCACATGGCAAGCATCTTAACAGTTACAGAACAATTGAGTAAACTAAGGGAAGGGCAGTCATTACAGGAACTTCCAAAGGAGATTAAATCTGTATGTCTTTTGAAATATTCTGACCAATTAAAAATGTAAAAAAACAACAATGTCCAGTAAGAAGAACAGTAGAAGTAATTAGAACCAAGTAGCTGCTAGAACTTTATATTTGAGCCATGAATTATTAAATCTATATTTTAAAGGTTACTGTACCATGTGTATCATGTATAACATGGTTATACATGTTATATATATAACATGTTCTATATAACGGTTCATGTATAACATGAAAAGGAACACAGTTGACACTGGATTGGGTGTTGATCTGGTAAATAATATTGGCAGTTCACTGAATAAGAGAAAGATGAGGCAGTCTTTCTGTAAAGATTTACAGTCTTGAAAAAGATCTTATATAGGGTTGTTGTAAGTAGGAATTGATTAAATGTCTGTGGGTTATGTGATTCAAGAAGACTGATAGAATTTGAATCCTGAGCTCAGTATACTTAAAACACTGTGGAAACATCAGTTACAAATGCCATGCCATTCAGACTGTTAACTTGGTGTGATCAAATCTTCAAAGGGTCCTGTCACTAAAAACAGACTTTCAATCACTATAGAATGATTAAAAGTGATTCAGTGACTCTCCAAAGCACTCCACTGTTTGGACCTTAACAAACTGGATAGTTTGGGATAAGGAGGAGTGAGAATTCCAGAGCACAGCATGGTGCTCATGAAGAATCTGTATTTGGAAGAAGAGGCAGCAGTGAGATGAGAACAAAGGAATGCTGCATAATGTAAACTCAGGTTGTGCATCAAGATTATATCCTGTCACCATACTTATCTATACGCTGAGAAAATAGAGAAACCGGATTATATGAAGAAAGTGGCATCAGTATTCCTGTTATTAAGGCTTATTAACAACCTGTGATAACAGATAAAACCTTGCTGAGAATGAAGATCTGAAGCACTTGCTGATGAAGATTAAGGATTGCATCACTCAATATGGATTATAACAGTGTCAAGAAAACAAATCCTTGCAAGCCAACCAATGATTACCATATGAAACAAAAAAAGTGAAGTTGTCAAGTTTTTTGTCTAGCTCGGATCCACAAACAATGCATGTGGAAGCAGCAATCAAGAGATGGAACACATTGCTTTGGGTAAATCTGCTGCACAGACCGCTGTAAAGTGTTCAAAAGCTAGGATGTCACTTTCAGGACTGAGGGTACACCTGGCCCTAGCCATGGCATTTGCTTTTTTTTTTTTTTTATCATTTTTGGGAGGTTCATGCAACTCTTGCCACAAGCCACACATACATCCATTGTATGTCAAGCACATTTGTCCATTTGGTGGGGGGAAGAAGGGTTGTTGACCAACTCAGGGACAAGGGAACAATAAGTGATCCAAAATCAGTGGCAAGGAGGATATAAGAGACCTGTTAGGACTTAATCAAAGTTAATGTAACCAAGAGAAATCACTGAAATCCAAATGAAGGCAGAGCATAATAGTGGGACAAGAGGAAAACCATGGTATTTTCATTGTCTCATAATCATTTAAAACTTGGACAGAAATTTTGTTTTTGATTCTGTCTAACCATTGCAATAGGTGTTCGAATGTTGAGATCCAGTAGAGAATATTAATTTAGTCACCTCATATACTCTCCTACTCAGTGTATGTAGCAATCATGTGCTTACGTTAATTTCCTGATTGAGATGTAGGGGTGGAGTCTAGCCTGTTAATCTGAAGATAGCCATTGAGTAGCCAATGAGGCCTCTGTGTGGGCATGGCTTTCTCCTGATACGTCTGGGAAATCTTGCAATATTTCCCTCATGAAGGTGAGAAGCTATCTCCCCAGTTGTTGAGAGTTAGTCTCAGAGATGATGAATCATGGACAAGACAAGATGGCAGCGTCCGAGAAGCTGGAGGAGGCCGGTGGAGAGTCCATACGGCTTTTCCCTGATGGAGCCAGACCTCTGAAGCTGGGGCGGCCACATGGAGATCTCTGACAGTGATGAGTTGCTTCTGCTGTTGATGGACCCTGAGCCCTGGAAGCGAGGAGCCATGGGGAGACCCCTGCCAGCGCCACGATTCTGCACCCACTGACCTGTGACTTCGTGAGTTGGAAGAAGACTTTATAGACTGATTTTGGGCATGTGGGTTAATATCGGACTTAAGACTTTGAACTGGACTGGGCTCAATGTCCCATTCCTCTTGTATATAAACCCTTTCCTTATATCCATATGTGTGTCTGAAATTTGTTCTTCTAGCCTACCCAGACTAACACAGTGTACTATAATAATAAAGTAAAACCTGTGAGAGACAGAACCCAAAAATCTGTCTCTTTTTTTCTTTTCTGAATCTTGTGAATTTTCCACCTTTTACTGGATGCAGTCTTTATAATATGAGTACATTTTTCTTACTTGTTTAGTGGGAAATGCTTGAGTTTTATTTTACTACATCAGAGTTTCTGCTTCATAGATAGATGACTGTGGCATTTATCTTTCTCCCAATCCCATCATACCTTCTTAAAAAAAAAAAAAATTAAGGGCTGAGCCCCGGTGGCGGAGTGGTTGTGCGCGGGACTGCGGCCCACTGGGTTGGAAGTTCAAATCCAGCAGCCAGGCTGGGCCTCCTACTCCCACCACCAGAGGGCAGTGATGCCCCCCCAAAAAAAAAAACTTAAAGACTTATTTCAAATTTATTTTTACCTAATTGGCATGGGATACCCATCAAGCCTTACTTACACTTACATATTAATAGCTAGTGGATAGTTTGCAATGTGGGATTCAGTGTAATCTGACACTTAGTGTAATGTTTATACCATTGTGACTGTAGTCTAATTTGCTTGTTTTGAACAATTCTGGGTTTAGTTAAATTATAAAAATAGAAATACATAACAAAAGCAGTTTACAAACTAAAATAAGGTATTTTAAGTGAAGTGGGATAGTCAGATGATTTTTTTCTGCGTTTTCAAAGTGTTTATAACATATATAATGATTTTGTAATAAGGAAAGGTTTACTGGATTCAAAAGATATTTTTAGTTAAAAATTTATGCATGATTTCAGTAAGCACAGAATGATAAATATGCTCTTTCTTTCCTTTTTTTGGATAGGTTTCCTAAGAGAAAGGGGGGAAAATGGAGGACTCTGTAAACCAGATGCAACCACTGAACGCGAAGCCGATCACCGGTCCCGAAGATGGGTGTGTGTGGCAAGTCACTGATCTGACTCGACTGCAGCGGTTCTTGTGTTTTGGTTCTGAAGGTGGAACCTATTATATCAAAGAACAGAAGCTGGGCCTTGAAAATGCTGAAGCTCTAATTAGATTGATTGAAGAAGGCAGAGGCTGTGAAGTCATACAGGAAATAAAGTTGTTCAGTCGAGAAGGCAAAACCGCAAAGCCAGAGCCAATGCTCTTTGCACTTGCCATCTGTTCCCAGTGTTCCGACATAAGCACCAAACAAGCAGCATTTAAAGCTGTTTCCGAAATTTGTCGTATTCCTACCCATCTCTTTACTTTTATTCAGTTTAAGAAAGATCTTAAGGAAAGCATGAAATGTGGAATGTGGGGTCGTGCACTGCGGAAGGCTGTGGCCGACTGGTACAATGAAAAAGGTGGCATGGCCCTTGCTCTGGCGGTTACGAAATATAAACAAAGGAATGGCTGGTCTCACAAAGATTTGTTAAGATTGTCACACCTTAAACCTTCCACTGAAGGTAGGCACAAGATCTTCGTTGTGGGGGAGGGAGGAAGTGTTTTAATAAATAGCAAGTGATTCTTTGACATAGACAGTTTTATAATATTTTCCAGAATTTTAATTCTCAAAACATACATTAATGGACTAATTCAATAGTTGTATTGCCAACCTGAAACTAAGAATCTACCATAAGCAGTCCAGACATTAGTAGTCAAGAAATGAATGGCAGTTTACAAATTATATTCTAAACTTTAGGCTATTGAAATGGTCACCAAAGTGATTATGAACAAGCTAAAGTTCGAGCTGTAGAAGCAGAACAGCTCCTTGCCCACTAGATGTTAAGATAGACTGCACTCTATTCCCTCATTTTTTTCTCGTCTCTGCCTTCCTAAGATATATGGACAAACGTTACAAAGTATTGCTACCAGGCTTCTATTTCATTTATGAACATGTTTATTCCAAACAAAATGTGCTTAAACATGTCTCTGATAAATGGAAGACTGCAGACAAGTTCTCTCAGTAATGTGTTTTTCTTAGTCTCATTAGGTTAAATGAAAAGGTCCACTCACAAGAGTAACTTCCAGTGGAGATCTTTTGGGGCAGTTCAGTTCAGCTCAAAGGGTTATAAGAGCTGTTTAAGATTCCAAAAGGTTATAGTGGTAGACTTTTCTTAAATGAACAATCACATTGGCTTGTTAGGAAGAAGCTTTTAAGAAAATTAAAAACTGCTTTGATGAGCAAAAAGACAGAAAACTTGCACTGAGGAATATTTTTGATTGATAGTAAGGTACCTGCTCATTCTTCATGGGTGACAAAAGCTGCTCTACCAGAATTTCTTTGGGAAGCCTTAATAGCATCCACCCTACGTCTCTGATCTTCCCACTTTCAGGCTTTTTGTCCTTGTAGGACACTTTAAAAGAACATGATTTGGAGTTCCTCGGATAAATTTGGAAGCCACAGATAAATTTTGGCATGATGTGGATCAAAGAACATGAAATTTTTAGGGCAAGGTTTTTTTAATCATTTTATTGGGGACTCATACAATTCTTCACAAGCCATGCATATAGCCATTGTGTCAAGCACATTTGTACATTGGTTGCCATCATCATTTTCAGAACATTTTCTACTTAAGTCCTTGATATCAGCACCTCATTTTTTCCCTCCCTTCCTCATGAACCTTTGATAATTTATAAATTATTATTTTTTCATGTCTTACACTCACCAATATCTCTTCACCCACTTTTCTGTTGTCCATCCCCCTGTGAGGGGTATATATAGATCATTGTGATCGGTTCCCCCTTTTTCCCCCCACCTTCCCCTTTCCCTCCTGGTATCCCTACTCAGTATCGTTCCTGAAGGGTCCATCTCTCCTGGATTCCCTGTGTTTTCAGCTCTTACCTGTACCCATGCACATGGTCTGTTCTAGCGGCATTTGTAAGGTAGAATTGAACTCGTGGTGGAAGGAAGAGAAAGCATTAAAGAACTAGATGAAAGTTGTATGTTTCAATCGTGCATTACTTCACCCTGACTGGCTCACCACTTCCTTGTCACCCTTCTGTAAGAGTATGTCCAATTAGCTATAGGTGGGCTTGGAATCTTCAGTTCGCATTCCCCTTTATTCAGAATATGATTTTTTTGTTCTGAGTCTTTAATATCTGATCACATTGACACCTCATTACACAGGCTGGTGTGCTTCCATGTGGAGTTTGTTGCTTCTGAACTAGATGATCACTTGTTTATCGTCAAGCCTTTAAGACCCAGACACTATATCTTTTGATAACAGGGCATCATAACAGGGCAACACGACATTTGCTTATGCACCCATTTTGTCTTCAGTTGTGTCAGAAAGCTGATATCACAGAATGCCAATTTAATAGAACAAAGTGTTCTTGCATTGAGGGAGTACTTGAGTAAAGACCCAGTGTCTACCTGCTACCTATAAATTATGTAGATCTAGTTCCCTATCATATATAAAAATATTTACATATGTACATGCCTGTATTTAGACCCCTGTAAATGCCCTTTGCCTTCTAGTTTTTTTGCTCTCTTTCCTTTTGTCTCACTATCATGTTTGGCCTTCATTCAGGTTTCAGTAATTCTTCCCATTGACATTACCTTTGATCAAGACCTACACACTCCTCACCATAGATTTTAGATCATTTGTTGTACCCTTGTCCCTGGGTTTGTGATCAACCACTTCCTTCCCTCCTACTTCCCCCTCTCCCGTGAACGGTTGGTCCCTGTTGTTTTCTCCGGATTATTTATATGGGAAGGTTTTTTTGTTTTAGCTAGGCTCAAAAGCATAGAGACACTGTTCAACTAAGCAAAAGAGTTCTACACTGTGGTCCAAATTGCTGTTATGTTTGAGCCCATTGTTAAAACTACTGTGTCAATCCGTCTCATTAAGGCCCTTCTTTTTTTACTGACCCTCTACCAGAATTAATGTCCTTTTCCAGGAACTAGTCCCTTCTGATAAATATCCAAAGTAGGTGAAACAGCATTTGGCCTCTCCTTTTCTAAGACAGATTGGTTTTTTTTCTTTTGACAGTTCATGAAACTTGTCAGTATTATTTGCCAGCACCCTAATTCAAGGGTTTCCATGCTCTAGTCTTTCTTACTCATTGTCCACCCTTTGCATGCCTGCCAGGCAATTGAAAACATCATGGTTTCCGTTAGCTGCACTTAAAAGAGTTCTTTGGTAATACATCATTTTATTTCTTCACTGCTTCTGTGAGCATTGATTGTGGACCGAAATAAACTGAAATCCTTAACAACTTCATTCTTTTTTGTTTAGCTTCACATCAGTTTGGGTCCAGTTCTGAAGATTTTTGTATTCTTCATGTGAGTTATAATATACATTGAAGTCTACCTCCTCTGGTTATTTGCTCAGCGTACAGATTGAATAAGTGTGACGAGACTCTACAACCCTGGTGCACCTTTTCTGATATTAAACCTTCCCCTTATTCTAACAAATACTTCATGGTGAATGCATAGACACTGATTTTTATTCTTAAATTCCCGTTATTTGCAGTGTTAGTCATAGTTCTGATCTACATTATCTTCTGCAAAATTTTACTTACTGTGATATTTTTGGCTAATTCTAACTATTGAGTCACCATTCTTGGAATGGGCACACGTAATGAAGCCCTTGCAATTAATTGGCCAATCTTTCAAATTTCTTACCACAGACTAGTTAGTGCTCCCATACTTGTATCGGTTAGTGGAAACATTTTGATTGCTATTCTGCCCATTTCTGCACATTTGTTTTTCACTGATGCCTTCAGTGTAGCTTATATGTCTGCCTTTAATTCTGACGGTTCTTTTTTTTTTTAAAGCCCCCTTTCCCGCCCCCCGCATCACTGTCCTGGTGGGAGTAGGAAACCCAGCCTTGCTCTTGGAGAGCTGCTGCTAGATTTGAACCATCAACCCTGTGGGCCACAGTCCTGTACACAACCACTGCGCCACCAGGGCTCAGCTAATACTGCCAGTTCGTAATCATACACTACCCCTTAAAATGGCTGAAACTCAGCCAATTATTTGATACAGTGTCTATTCTTTCCACCATCTTTTGATGCTTTATTAACTCTTTTACCTATAAAATCGATCAATGTTGCAACTCAAGGCTTGAATTTTTCTTCAATTATTTCAACTTGAGAACATGCTGAGCATGTTCTTTTGGTTTATCCTAGGTCTTTTGGTCTTGAACTTCCTTTTGAAATTAGCTACTCTACATTCAGGACCAAATTTCAGAGTCTTTTCTGACATCACTTTTGTCTTTTTCGTTCCTTTTTGTTGTTGTCAAGGGGTGCATCACTGCCCTCTGGTGGGAGTAGGAGGCCTAGCTTTGCTCCTGGAGAGCTGCTGCTGGATTTGAACCACCAACCCAGTGGGCTGCAGTCCCGCACACAACACTGTGCCACTGGGGCTCAGCCCAAGGCTGTTTTCTTTGTTTGGTGTTCCTGATGTCCTTCCACAACTCATCTTCATTTATGTTCATTGTGTCATATATGTTATTGGGATGACAGCTAAATTCAGGTGGGTTACATGTAGGTCATATTTTGCATATCGTGGACATGTTTTGAGTTTCTTCAGCTTCAGCCTTAACATGTATGTGAGCAATTGATAATCTGTTCCAAAGTCAGACCCTTG
Source organism: Nesogale talazaci (assembly GCA_004026705.1). Classification (NCBI taxonomy): domain Eukaryota; kingdom Metazoa; phylum Chordata; class Mammalia; order Afrosoricida; family Tenrecidae; genus Nesogale; species Nesogale talazaci. Next base: position 7,676 of record PVJH01021951.1, on the reverse strand, counting down.
ACCTTGTTTTAACTAAAGATATTATCTCGCTACAGATGTTTTGATTCCTGTTGTTCATCTGGCAAAGTCTATGTATGTATGAAAAAGTGGTTGATCTTGTAAGGTTTACCAGGCTATCTTCATCTTCCTTTCTTTTATCTATGAGAAGTGTTAGAGAGAGGGAAACCCTGCTTCTGGAAGTGTATAGAGCTAAGTGACGGATTTATTGAGAAATAGTAGTATCACATATTTATATTTTCACTTAATGAGATTTCTGTAACATTGTAGCAATACTCTGACTTTCCTCGTAAGTTCACAGACCTTGTTAATAAGTGCCATGGAGACGTGTTCCAACCCGCAGCGACCCAGTACATGGCAGGAAAAGACTGCCCGGACCTGCTCCATCTTCTGTGTGAGCCCTTTGATGCAGTCACAGTGTCAATCCATCTCCTTGTCATCCTTCACTTTACCAAGCATGATGGCTTCCAGGGACTAGTCTTCTGGCAACATGTCCAAAGTATGTACATGAAATTCTTGTCATTCTTCCCTCTAAGAAGCACTCAGGCCGTCCTTTTTGCTGCCCGTGGTACTTTCATTACTATTCTCCAGCACACAGTTTAAATGAGTTTATTCTTCTACTCTTCTTTCTTCTTACTCAGTGTCCAGCGTTCACATGTATATGAGACAGTTGAGAATACCATGGCTTTGATCAGGCCCACCTTATTAGCCCTCAGTAACATCCCTGTTTTCAAGACTGTAGCAAGATCTTTTGCAGCAGATTTACCTAATGCAACTCATCTTTTGATCCATTGACTACTGCTGCCATGAGCATCGATTGTGTATCCAACCAAACAGAATCCTTGGCAACTTCACCCTTTTCTCCTTTGATCATGCTGTTGCATATTGGCCAGTTAAGAGGTTTTGGTCGTGTTTACTTGGAGTTGTAATCCATACTGAAGGCTGCAAGTGCTTCAGATCTTTCGGCAACTACAGTTATGTCATCTGCTTATCACAGGATGTTAATAAGCTTTCCTCCGATGCTGATGCCACATCTTTCCTATAGTCCAGCTTATCCGATTATTTGCTCAATGACAGATGGATATAACCCTGTCGCACACATAGAACTTAATTCTGACCACAGACCAGTCCTGCCCCATAGTGTTTCTCAGGCTGTAAATCTTTACAGAATCAGACTGTCACATCTATCTCCCACACATGGCAGTAAGTTTGAACTGCTAACTTTTTGGTTAGTTGGCAAACTCAAACCCCTGAGCTTTCAGAGTGATTGTACATAGAGGCTTCAAAAATTTGTTGGGAAAGTATATTATCTTTTAATACCAATTTCATTGTTCCACTAATTTTTTAATCCACCTCAAAACTAAACTCAGTGTCATCTAATTGATTGCCTCTAATAGCGCCCCTATGGGACAGGGTGGACCTGCCCTGGGAGTTTGTGAGACTGTACCTCTCTGGGAACAGAAAGCCTTGTTCTCCCAAAGAGCAGCCCAACATATAACCCACTACATTATTACCATGAAAGCAATTCCGATTTGTAGCAACCCACAACAGTGTTTCTAAGACAGTAAAACTTGACATGAACAGGCCAGCCTCATCTTTTTCTTGGTTAACTCAAAGTGCTGGCTTCGCCAGACAGCCTGTGACCCACTGCTACATCAGAACTCTTGCTATAACCTCATTGTTTTGATTCCAACTCATAAAGACTCTGTAGGACAGTGTTGAAACTGTAGTTTTTGAAGTTTAAATCTATACAGGAACAAATAGCTTCATGTTTCTGCTGCAAAATGGCTGGTGAGTTTGAACTACCTACCATATGGTTAACAGCCAAGTTAACCAGGGTTCCTTACATAAAATAAAACCAAAACATACCTCCAGTGAGTATATCCCAACACTTAGTGACCCGAGGTAGGACTTTCAGGAGCTGTTGGAAGCAAGCAGCCTCATCTTACTCCAGAGTGACAGGTGGGTCTGTACCACTGACCTTGAGATTAACAACAACACCTAACCTGGCAGTTTTGTTATATAACCTAAAAGCTATTTGAAATTGTGTTGAATGTAACTAGAAATCCAAGGCGTTAATTCCCTTCAAACAATCACCTGGAGAATATTTCCCCCCCTTAGGTAGCTATGAGTCTGAATGCATTAAACATAAATTGTGATTTCGTTAATGTCTGGGGAGAGATTTTTAAGCAGTTAAATAAGTCTACGGTAATTACTTAGTTTTTCTTATAGAATAAACACATCTTCAGTAAAATATAGTGCCATATTTGTCCCTTTGCCCTTCTCTTCCATTTGTTTTTAAGGTGACTTAAGAGAACAAGAACAATAGAAATATCATTTTGGGGGGAGGGGGGCCGAAAAAGAAAAATAAATAAATAAAAAATAGAAAAACCATGTTTATCCAGGCCTTTAAGTTTTCGACCTTTGAGTACAACTTAAAAGACACTACAAAAACTTGGTAGAAGAATTTAATTATCTCTTCATTTTTCCATGAACTCTTTGAAGCCCCTTAGTATTTTCCTGTCACTATTAGTGAAAAATATTTCAATTTTTCATCACTGGCAAATATCTGTCATATGCAGGTTCTGGCATTGTAGGTCTTACTGTACAATGGTATCTTCCTGCACAGAATCATCTCAGTAATTTATAATTTATCACTTCTTAATTATAAGTGAATTTTTAAAGTGAAATTTAATAATAATTTATAAGAAATATTTATATACACAGCTCTTGGGTATATATTTTTCTTAGTTGGCTATGGCAAAAATGCCAATCAGCAAACTCCTCAGTTTTCCAAACAGCCCGGACCACTTCCTATGAAATCATATAGTATATCACCATGCTTGTTTCACATATTTATTTTACCTACCTGACCCCCATGGATATATGAAATAGAAAAATTCAGTCCCTTGTAGATGTGTAAGTTAAGACCTAGAAAGACCTTGCAGCTCATTTACTGCCAAAGATTTTTCTCTCTTACATGTAATTATAAAAGGAATGAACAACTATTATTTTGCTTTTTTTTAATGTGGCCTGTAATGCTTTCTCATAAAGACAAAAATTTCATTTCAAAAGTGCACTTCCACTTATCTCTACTAAATGGGTCAATTGAGTATAAGATTAAAATGAGATATATATTAAAATGAGTATAAGATTAAATGTATAAGATTAAAATGAGATAACACTTGTAAGTTGTTCTGAGGTAGGTAATATGTGTTATCTTACTCCAGATTTTATAAAGTACTATAGGTATATCAATTATTTTAAGAACATTAAGTTGAAAAACGTTATTTTAATGAAAAGTAGATTTTGAAAAGTAACTTTTGAAGGCCAATGAAATAGTTGTATACGGGCTGAGCCCCGGTGGCATAGTGGTTGTGTGCGGGACTGCGGTCTACTGGGACGGAGGTTCAATTCCAGCAGTGGGGCTGGGCCTCCTACTCCCACCACCGGAGAGCAGTGATGCCCAAAAAACAAAACAAACAAAAAAAAAGAAATAGTTGTATATGTAGACATCATTTTGTAAATGTACTACCAAAATTTCTAATTCTGGTGCCTCAAAAAAAAATCCTCTAGTAAAATAACTTCAAATATAGATTTTTTTCTTAAACTCTCTTGATAATGACTGTCATCATTATTCTCATTTAACCTGGTAATTCAACCCTTTATTCTTTATTTTGTTAAGGACTTGCCATTGTGACCAAATATATTACAAGGGGCTGGAAAGAGGTCCATGAATTGTATAAGGAAAAGGCACTTTCTGCAGAGACCGAGAAATTATTAAAGTATCTGGAAGCTGTAGAGAAAGTAAAGCGAACGAAAGATGAACTGGAAGTTATTCATCTGATAGAAGAGCATAGATTAGTTAGAGAACATCTTCTAACAAATCATTTGAAGTCTAAGGAGGTAAGTAAATTATGTGATTAAGGGCTGAGCCCCGGTGGCGCAGTGGTTGTGCACGGGACTGCGGCCCACTGGGTCAGAGTTCAAATCCAGCAGCAAGACTGGACCTCCTACTCCCGCCACCAGAGGGCAGTGATGCCCCCCAAAAAAAATTATGTGATTAAACAAATTCCTACATGATTTGAGCAAATGTTTGATGAATTACAAGCACATCTCCCAGCACCACGAAGGTAACCTGACAGTCTGCATCTGTAAACATGGCAGCCAGGAGAATCATATGGTGTAATTCTACTCTAGCACATGCAGCCTCCCTGAGTAAGCATTGACTAAATGGCGCTGGGTTTCATTTTTCATTTATGTGATTAGATTTGAATGATGTGTGATAGATTTTAAAGTATGGCATAAAGTATACTCATTGCTTTTTTGAGTAAAACTAACTATATTTTGTTAGTAATATTTGTTGGCAACCATTTCACAAATGTAGCTGATAGCCAGTAAGTTGTAGTGCCACACCAGAAAATATACTGCTGATAGGCCCTGTAAATTAAAATTTTTCTATGCAATTTCTTTTGAATCACTTCACTTTCTAATTTTAATAATAAACTGGTTACTTTATTTGATAACCCTTTGACCAGTTAGCCTGGATTTTCATTCTAAAAGTATGGTGAACCCCAGAATAAAGACTTAGACCAGTGGTTCTCAACCTTCCTAATGCTGTGACCCTTTAATGCAGTTAATCATGCTGTGGGGACCCCAACAATAAAATTTTTGTCATCGCTACTTCATAACCATAAGTTTGCTACTGCTATAAATCATCTTGTAAATATCTGATATGCAGGTTATATTTTCATTGGTACAAATTGAGCATAATTAAAGCATAGTGATTAATCACAAAAAATTGTAATTATATATATTGTGAAATATTTATTTCTAATTGCAAAAATGAAATTTTGCTGTAGCATGGGTAAAGTATCTTCATGCCAGATACACGTATGTGGGCGTATCTGCATGTGGGCAGACCTGCCTGGAGATGGATAAAGGAGCAATGTCTCGGTTCCTAAGACCATCGGAGATATGTGTTCAACAATGGGCTTAGGGAACCCCTGTGAAAGGGCTGTTCGACCCCCAAAGGCATGGTAACCCACTAGTTGAGAACTTCTGGCTTAGACAAAAGAATATGATATTACTGTTACACCAGCTTATTTCCCTTTAATTCCTTACTCATCTGTATATGTTGATGCAATAGGTATGGAAGGCGTTGTTGCAAGAAATGCCTCTTACTGCATTACTAAGGAATCTAGGCAAGATGACTGCTAATTCGGTGCTTGAACCTGGAAATTCAGAAGTATCTTTAGTATGTGAAAAATTGTGTAATGATAAACTATTAAAAAAGGTAAGCATTTTCAGTGTTCTTCGCTTCTATTCAAAAAGTTGGCTTCTAAATTTTAGAAATGCAGTCATTGTAATTTTCATGTATTCTGAGATTTTTTCTTTCACACCAAATTGCAGTTTTCACTCATAACCTAAGGTTAATATGTCCTTTGTTTTCTTCTTCCTCCCTTTTTGAAAGATGTCACGCAATACCAAGCACAATATAAAAATTCAAGAAGATATGTAATTAGTATTATATTTGACTTGTACATTTACTTTCTGTTGTCTTGTTTCTAGGCTCGTATACATCCATTTCATGTTTTGCTTGCACGAGAAACGTACAAAACAGGCCATGGGCTCAGAGGAAAGCTGAAATGGTGCCCTGATAATGAGATTTTTAAGGCATTAGATGAAGCTTTTTACAAAACATTTAAGGTAATGACCCATTGAATTGCTAACCACAAGGTCAGCAGTTCAAATCCACTGCTGCTCCTTGAGAGAAAGATGGGGCTTTCTACTCCTGTAGTTACAGTCTCAGAAACTTATAAGGGCAGTGTTGCCTGTCCTCTATGGTCTCTGTTCTCAAAACTCACTGCCTTCAAGTCATTGCTGACTCACAGTGTCCCCCTGTGGGCTTCCAAGACTTTACAGGAGTAAGAAGCTCAGTCTTGGGCTGAGCCCGGTGGCATAGTGGTTGTGCGCGGAACTGCGGCCCACTGGGACGGTGGTTCAATTCCAGCAGTGGGGCTGGGCCTCCTACTCCCACCACCAGAGAGCAGTGATGCCCCCCCAAAAAAACAAAAACAAAACAAAAAAAAAAGAAACTCAGTCTTTGGCCAGGTGAAGCTGTTGGTGGTTTCAAACAGACAACCATGCAGTTGCAGTACAATGCTTAACCTCTATGCCATCAAGGATCCTACAAGGTCACAATAGTCAACATCAACTCGATGGCAGTGAGATTAATAGTTAAAATAGTTTAGGGTTACATGCTAACTTAGTCTTTTTCTTAGCTCATATAAATGCACCTACTCCTCACTTACTGACAAAGTTTTGTTCTAAAAACAAACTCGTTATGGGAAAGTTGATTTGCTAAACATCAAAGGATAATCATTACATTCCAGCCAAACCACCGAAAATAATAGAATTTACAAACAACCTTAGCCATCATAGATAGTTACTCACACCTCATGTTTATTAATGTTTACATGATTATACTCTGTTGACATGCAAAATAATCAAATGGTAGATTTTTAATTATTATAAATGCTCATTGAGATAAAAAGATAGTAACTGAACAGTAGGCATATACCTGTTTGTTATAATTTTATGAATAAAATGTTTCTCCCTGGCTTTAAATAACTAATTTGCCTAGTTTCCCTTTTATAAATTTTATTTAACAAATTTTGACTTTTGCATTTTGGGGGGGGGGGGGGCAATCACTGCCCTCAAGTGGTGGGAGTAGGAGGCCCAGCCTTTGCTCCAAGGAGCTGGAATTGAACCTCCATCCCAGTGGACCACAGTCCCGCGCACAACCACTACGCCACCGGGGCTCAGCCGACCTTTGCATTCTTGTTGGATCCTTTCACATAGTCTTCTGGTTTCCCCCATAGCAATAAATGATGGCTATTTGCTTTGTTAAGAAGGGGAAATTGGTTGGTTATTTGGCTAGTTGCATCCTTATTAATGAAAATCACATGTCAGAGCCACAGGTTAACAGTTTTGATTTTAATATAGTCTTGTTACGAACTCTTGTTTTACTTTAGTGAAAAAGACATAGGTGAATACATACAAGAGTGATTCAAAAGGTTCATGTAAAAATGAAATTCTAGGCCTGAGCCCCGGTAGCATAGTGGTTGTGCGCGGGACTGCGGCCCACAGGGACGGAGGTTCAATTCCAGCAGTGGGGCTGGGCCTCCTACTCCCACCACCGGAGAGCAGTGATGCCCCCCGACCCCCAAAAAAAAAAAAAAAGAAATTCTAGGTCTGAGCCCCGGTAGCATATTGGTTGTGCGCGGGACTGCAGCCCACTGGGATGGAGATTCAATTCCAGCTCATAGGAGCAAAGGCTGGGCCTCCTACTTCCACCACCAGAGGGCAGTGATGCCTAAACTTAAAAAAAAAAAAACTAAAAACTAAAAAAAATGAAATTCTAAGATAATGAAGTTTTTCTAAAAACTTTTTGAAACTCTTGATGTGTATATTTTATTTTATTTAGAGATATACCTTAATGTAAATATATGTAAAATCATAATGCCTCTATTCTTATATACTATTGGTAAAGTATGTTTAGTATACATATGTACACACATTCAAGAAGGACTCCTTGAAATAAAATGACTAAGTTATTTCCTTTTTACAAAGTATATTATTTTCTTTGTTACACTATTAGTAAAAGCTGGGGCTGA
>PVJH01021950.1:22405-37678 GCA_004026705.1 Nesogale talazaci | reverse complement strand
CTGGAATTAGGTAGTATTCTCAATTCTATTTTATTTTGAAATTTTGATTAGACATTTCCAACCTATTTTAGAGCTGTGTTATCCTTAGTGGATGCTTATGACTGTGGTGGTCATGTACTTGAAGTCAATTTCATGATTGGGAGTGTAGGGGTGGGGTCTAGCCTGTCACTCTGGAAATAGCCATTGAGGCCTCTGTGTGGGCATGGCTTTCTCCTGAGGATTCAGGGAAGTCTCGCCATATTTCCCAATTGGAAGAGAGAGACTTGACTGAGTCTCCAAGAGACAAGATGAGATGACAGCATGCTGATCAATCCTGATTCCTGGAGGAGGAGGAACTGAAGGAGAGGTCACATGGGCTTGTCCTGATGGAGCCAAATATCTAGGGCCAGAGATGCCACATGGAGACTCCTGTCAGTGCTTTTTCTTTATTTTAAGCTAAATTTTTCCAATATGCCCAAAGAAAAACAAAGGCTTATATGAGCCATGATTAGATTGTAGGAAATTGGAGCTTCTTGGAACTAATACAAAGCCTCAGACTTTTTCTCAACTCCAGGAACCACATAAAAGAACACAAAACTCAGCCCCCCACCCCCACCCCCACCCAATACCTACCTCAGAAATTCTTATACCACCTCGAGGGAAGGCTGACTTTCACCCTCTAAGATACCAGACACCAATACTCCCCAGAATTTCTACTGTTTAATATTCCAGAAGTAGTATAATTCTTTTTATTTGCCAAATATAAAATTATATCATCATGTGAGGTTTCTCAAGCAGGTAATACCTCGGACCTTGGCTTTGCACAAGAATGAATTCACCTCGAAGCCCATTTTGCAATCCAAATGGGTTTTTAGGAAGGACAGAAGTTTCAGGTTTTTCGGTTTTCAAACAGCGCATACTATTTTAGGGAACTACTCGGAAGCCATGCTGGGCTTTACAACTGGACAAAAGAAACCTCGTGTGTGTGTGTGTGTGTGTGTGTGTGTGTGTGTGTGTGTATCTGGGGGAGGATCCCAGGGATGGAGGAGGGGGGTGGACGGGAAGGGGGGTTGAGTGAGAAAGGACTGGGGACAGAGCGAGTGCTGGGGAAGAGGCTGTGGCCCTGAGTAGACACAGATGGGTGGAAGGGAGACCTTACTCTTCAACCTGCCACAGACCAGCAGCAAAGTAAAAAGAGCCACCTTCCCACCACCCAGGTATTTCAAACCTTTGACAAGGGAGGTGCGGTCGATGGTATCGGTGGACCCCATTTGCTGTGCTAAGTCCACCTAGGTGATGTCATGAGCCTGGACCAAGTTTGGACCACCCAGGTGTACTTTCCTCCTGGCTTGGAGCTTTCATTTGAGCCTGCTCAGTTAGGCTGTCCTCATAGTTCTTGCCAACCTCCTTTGTGGGGGCCTGTGCAGGCATGGAAGGGACAACTCCCGTCCCTATATCTAGCTACCCAATAATCACATTAAAGAAAATTTTATGATAAGCGAAATAAGCCAAAGACTAAAGGACAAATAGAACATGAATCTGCTGAGGTAAGCCTTAAAAAAAAAATGCAAAAGGGGCATAGGGAAAAAGCTACTGTATACAAACATTACTGGGGTGAGGTCAAGGTAGTATGGCAGGGATCAGACCAAATTCAGTGATATATATGGTAGCCAACTTAAAAAGGTGGGGGGAGAAAAAAGACATGGGTAGTGGGTTAACAGGGCATTAACCCATCCAAGGGGTGGGTATTGTTTGTATCTCCATAGGGAAAGAGGGATCAGACTTTAACCCTGTGCTCCAAGATGTGAATACAACATACTGGAAGCAGAAAACCAGTAGAGAGGTCTGAGAGGCCTCCCACCTATGTGGTCAGCCCCACCGTGCTCCAGAAGAATTTGCTTCAGAGGACAGCACTGAAGTTACTGCTCAGGGAGAGGGACAGGTCTGATGAGAGCACACAGGAGGAAATGCAGGGGGAGAAAGAGAGAGTGGAGCACATCCTGGCCCACCAATCCTTGAGGTTGATATCCTGCTCAGAGTGCCCAATGCACAGGGAGGACCATATGGCCAGCTGCACCATGAGACACGACATCCTTCACTGATTTATAACAATACGGGGACAACACTGGAGACACAGTGTTAGAATTGTGCCACACCAAGGCAGAACACTAAGGATATACAACAGAACATCAAGGGGAACAGAGCTTGGAAGTCCCGAGAGAATATCAAAAACAGACTTTGAGACCAGGAGGGGCACCCCAGCAGATTTGACCGGAAAACATTCCTACAGGTCAACAAACAGACCTTGCACTATTTATAGACTTTTTCCTTTTTTTTGGTCATTGGTGCTTTTGTTGTTGTTTTCTTGTCTTTTGATGTTTTGTTCTGCTGTGCCTTGTTTTTTTTGTGTGCATATTATTATCTCTGCAGGTCTATCTAGAAAAGATAGGCAGAATGACCAATCTGGAGGAGAAAACAACTAATCAATGGTTCCAGGGGACCATTGGAGAAGGGGTGGCGGTGGTGGGGTGGGGGGGGGGGAAGGGGGAAAGAAAGGAAGTGATCAAGGAAGCAACAAGTGATCCAAAATCAATGGCAAGGAGCCTGAAGGAGACCTGGTAGGACTTGATCAAGAGCAACGTAACTGAGAGGAATTACTAAAACCCAAATGAAGGCTGAACATGATAGTGGGACAAGAGGAAAGTAAAAGGGGAAAGAGGAGCTTAAATCAAGGGCTCAAGTAGAAAACATTTGGAAATGAATATGACAACATGTGTATAAACATGCTTGATACAAATGATGTATTGAATGTTATAAGAGCTGTAAGGGCCCCCAATAAAATCATTGAAAACAAACAAACAAAAAAGAAACATCAAACACCATCAAAAAAAAAAAAGGAAATAGAGGAAAGAACTAGGAGGTAAAGGGCATTTATAGAGGTCTAAATACAAGCATGTACGTATGTAAATATTTTATATATGTTGATGGGGAAATAGATCTATGTCCATATATTTATAGTTTAGCATTAAGGTAGCAGATGGACATTGGATCTCTACTCAAGTACTCAGTCAATGCAAGAACACATTGTTCGATACTTGGTGAACTCTGGGTCTCATCGGTTACCATTCTGCCTGGACTAACTTCTCCTTCCCACTTCCTCCCCCACCCCCAGTGGAGCACTGTGGCAGTCATGTGCTTATGTTAATTTTATGATTGAGATGTAGGGATGTTGTCTAGCCTGTTACTCTGGAGATAGTCATTGAGTAGCCAATGAGACCTCCATGTGGGCATGGCTTCTCCTGATACCTCTGGGAAATCTCACAATATTTCCCTTGTGAAGCTGAAAAGCTATCTTTCCCAGTTGTAGGGAGTTAGTTTCAGAGATGATTAATGATGGACAAGACAAGATGGCAGCGTCTGAGGAGCCGGAAAAGCTACCCGGCTTTGACCTAACCTGACCAGAGCCAGACCTCTGACGCTAGAGAAGCCACATGGAGACCCCTGGCAGCGATAAGTTGCTTCTGCCACCACTGGATGCTGTTGATGAACCCTGAGCACTGGAAGTGAGGAGCCATGGGGAGACCTCTGCCAGTGCCGGGATTCTGCACCCACTGACCTGTGACTTCGTGAGTCAGAAGAAGACTTTATAGACTGGTATCAGACATATGGGCTAATATCAGACTTAGGACTTCGAACTGGACTGGGTTGGGATGCTTTCTCAGTGTTCCATTCCTTTTGTATATAAACCCTTTCCTTATATCCATATGCGTGTCTATGAAATTTGTTTTTATAGTCTACCTGGACTAACATAAGCACCATCCCCAGGGTTGGCCTTGGTAGCCTCCTGGGCTAATGCTGAACCGATGCTGGTGCGCGTGAGTGCTTAGACTGATGTCACTGGTGGCCAGACCTAGGTCCTACGTCTGGCCCACCCATCGAAGGGTTGGGCCCAGGCAGCCTGGCCTCTATTACCAGTGGTCCCAAGAAGCATCTGAAGTGTGTGGCTGCTGCAAAGCATGGGATGCTGGACAAACTCAGGGGTGTTTGCTCCTCGTCCAACCACTGGGCCCCACAAGCTGAGAGAATGTCTCCCCCTGATCAAATTTTTAAAGAAATAGACAAATATGTTCTGATAGGAGATGAATTTTTTTTAAAAAATTGCATGCAGCGGTGCATTAAGATTGATGGCATGGTCCGAATGGATATAGCCTACCCTGCTGGTTTCACGGATGTCATTGGCATGGACAAGACGCGAGAGAATTTCCATCTGATCTTTGACACCAAGGGTCGCTTTGCTGTTCATTGTATTACACCTGAGGAGGCGAAGTACAAGATCTTCGTGGGTGCAAAAGGAATCCCTCACCTGGTGACTCGTGGTGCTCACACCATCCGCTGTCCTGATCCCCCCATCAAGGTGAATGACACCATTCAGATGGATTTGGAGACTGGAAAGACTGCTGACTTCATCACGTTTGGCACTGGTAACATGTGTATGGTGACTGGAGGTGCTAACCTGAGAAGAATTGGCGTGATCACCAATACGGAGAGAGATTCTGGCTCTTTTGATGTGGTTCAGGTCAAAGATGCCGATGGCAATAGCGTTGCCACCTTGCTTTCCAACATTTTTGTTCTTGGAAAAGGCAACAAATCATGGATTTTTATTCCCTGAGGGAAAGGTATCTGTCTCACCATTGCTGAAGAGAAAGACAAGAGACCGGCTGCCAAACAGAGCAGTGGGTGAAATGATCTCAGTGATGAAAATGGAAATAGTTCTCAAAAGGAATAAATGCAGCATAATTGGAGGGGGAAAAACACTTTTTTCTATTAAACAGGCATTCCATGAGACTCACCTTCCTCTGAAATGATCACTGAAGACAAATCGAGTACACAAGCAAATGTGATGAAGAAAGTTAATGGTGCCCAGTTATCAAAAGATATAGCATCTGGGGTTTTAAAGGTTTGAAGAATAGCAAGCAGCCATCTAACTGAGAAGCAACAAAACCCACATGGAAGAAGAACACCAGCATGTATGATCAAGGGGTATTTATGGGATCAGGTATCAAGCATCAAAGAACAAAAAAGCATATCAGGGGTTTTGCAATTCAATGGATGCAATCAACAAGTAAATTGATGACTTTAATTTATGAGGTAAATTTCATTATGTGGTAAGAAAAGACAGATATAGAAAACAGAAGAGAGAGAGAGAGAGTGAGTCAATTTTAGTGATTAGGAAAGTCTTCAGCGCAGATATATTGAAGCAAACATCTGTAGCCATCTTATAAGGATGCAGTCTTCCAAGGGAATAACCTGTAATCTTTCACTTTCAGAACTTGCAGCGCCTTCTAGAGTACCTGGTTTATTAGCCCTTAATAAATATTCATTTCACTTTGCTTAACAGTATTCTTTTACAATTGTTTTTTACCTAAATGTTCTATAGATCTTTGCATACCAGTACATGACTGTATTCATTGCCAATTTGTTTTGGAAAATTTTCTTTATGCTGATTAAATTTAGAAAACAACTTCTGTCTTTCTATCCAAGGAAGACTTATTCCACAACCACATCTAGTTCACTTGTGAGACCTTATCTCCTTGGATGTTTTGCAAAAATGAAAACAGAAACAGAATTATAGCTATTTAAATCTTACAATTAAAAAATTATAAAAATGAATGGATACAAATTTCAAATCAGCCAGATCACCAAGATTACTTCTCTCACAGTCTAATGTAAGAATGAAAAGATTTAAGGCCTATATTGTGACAAGCCCTATAATTGGATCCCTTTCAACTGCCTCTCAGTCTCCAACTTGGTTACCTCCTCCTCTTCCCCAGTGGCGTTAGTGCTGGCCTGGACAAGCAGTGTGGCAACCTCACCTTCTGTCAGAATCCAAGAACGGGGCCCCCCACAGTCCTGTGGCTGATGACCAGGGCATGCCAGCCAACACAGGCATGAGGCGAGTTAAGGCTTGTGCAAGAGTTTCTAGGGTAAGTTCTGTTCTGCTGGTTCACTTGGAATTGTCATCAGCAACAATAAAATGACATGTATGTGCATTCATTTCATATATGTTTATATATAGATATGTTTAGAAATGTAATACAAAAGAAAGCTTGGTAGACTGGAAGTTTGAAAATGTTACTCACAGGATGGTTATTCTCTAGATCTGTAGCCACTAACATTCTTTCTCACAGAGTCAGAAACTTGAAAGAGAGATAATGAAAAATAATGGTTTAATTTCTGTTAGGGAGTGCATGACAGAAGCTATCATATGTCATCAAAGTGGATATTACAAAGTCTTACTGGAGAACAATCTGGCAGTGATGATCAAAATAAAAATGTCACTAAATTTGACTTAGCTATTTCTTTTCTGGAAATTTAATCATAGGGAAGAATTAAGAAATTTCAGAAAATATAAGTAAAAAGATTTTTCTAGTGTACTGTTTATATTTTTTAAATGCTAGATTGAAATGATTTTTTGTTTGATAATAGATATTGGTCAAATATTAGAGTATATCTAGGTAACAGAGTACCATACAGCTTGCTAAAAATAATATTGTAAATTGAAAAATTTTCCATTTGAACTATTATAGTGTACAAAATCTAATTACTAAGAATATGAGCCTGGGTTGAGCCCCGGTAGTGTAGTAGTTGAGTGCAGGACTGCGGCCCCACAGGGTTGGTGGTTCATATATAGCAGCAGCTCTCCAGGAGAAAGACTGAGCCTCCTACTCCCACCAGGGGGCAGTGATGCCCACACATACACACACACAAAAAAATATGAGATAGTTCCAAATGCATATCTATAATATGATGTGTGGAGACAGAGATAGAGAGAGTCACGCATACACATAGTAAACTCTGAAAATAGCTTCACCAAAGTATTCACAGGATATAACTCAGAATAATGCTATTGTTATTTTTTCTGTTTCTGTGTCTATGTTTTCTAATTTTTCTCTAATATGCAAAATTTCTACTGTAATAAGGTAGTGTTACAGTAAGTATATATATGCATGATAAAGAATATGAAAACAGATTTTAACATATGCCTTAGGAATACAAGATATTGTATTCTGATAACTTCTACCGAATGTGGCTAGGGCCTACCCAGAGACTAACTTTTCTCTGTCAAAAATACTTCATACATATGAATTATAGAATCGCTTAAGGCTTCACCATCTCAAAGATACATCTGACACTTTTTTTTTCTTTCTTTTTTTTTGTGGGCATCACTGCTCTGGTGGTCGTGGGCGCTACCCAGTGCCGCTCCTGAGAGCCGCCTCTGTATTTGAACCGCCAAGCCTGCGGGCTGCAGTTCAGCACTCAACCACTTATGCCACCAGGGCTCAAACCCATATGACACTTTAATTTATGATTGAAAACCTGGAAAATTTTGTCCTCTTTCCATCGTAAAGATTGCTAAGCGGTTAATAGTCTGAAGTCACGCTTCAGATGTGGAAGTGAACTCACCCTTTGACTCAACTTTTAGAAAAGCAGCAGACAGTGCTTCTCGACCCTTTGGCTAAGAGCGAGTGCAGAAAAGCAACGAACAGGTCTACAAATAGAATAATTACACCGAGGACGTACACACATGTTAGAATAATCGACCGTTTAAGATCAAAGAAGCAGTGTTTACTCAAGGACAAAGTTCAGAAGCATTAGGAGAAGGGGAACAGGAACAGAACCCACAGCGAGGAAGTGGGAGCTATGATGCTCGCCGGTGGGCATTGCAAACATGGGGGTATTGACTGTCACATGGAAAACCAATCTTCTCTGTAGACCTTCACCCTATTCACAATAAAAAGTTAAAAATAAAATTTAAAACCTAAAGGCATTGATATTTAAATCATTTTGTAGCAGTTGAGTCAAATGAACATTCCCTTGGTACACATAATGGGTTTTTAAGAAAATGAGCAGTTTCCCTCTTCATGGAGAAGATTATGGCCATAGTGTAAAAGGGAAGAAACCTGATATGTTCACCTTCATAAAGCGTTTGGCAATCTTTACCCACAGAGTGCATGACATAAAAAGTTTTGAAATAGTTCCTTCATTTGCCAATATGAAACTCCAGCTCTGTTGCTGGTTCCAACAGAAATTTCTTGTAGAGCTTTAGATATGTAGGACTTGTCTAGGCATGAATCAATTTGTTTAGGAAATGAACGTCAGTTTGGCCAACCCTATCGATGAAGTTTACCTCATGAAGATAAAGATAACTCCCCTCAAAATAGAGGCGGAGGAGAGCTGGGAGGAGGGAAATGAAGCTTTGATGGTTCATTGAAGAAAAATATCATGCCTGTTACCCCAAAAGATGCATCAAGTGTTCTTTAGTGAGCCAGATCCAGTGCTTTAACTCCAACAAAGGAGTCTGCTGCTGCCGTGAACTAAAACTGGAACTACTTGACATTCATAACCGGTTTATAAGCACGGTTCCTTTTTATTTGGGTGAAAGTGCTTTAAAGAATGCTATTGTAATTGAAATTTCATTTTTTCTAAGTAATAATATATTTTTATTGTAAAACTACCTAAATTATATACACTTCATTTTTTAAAGATGAAAGCAAGTGTATTACCTATTGTGTGCTTCTTCAATACTTCTAAATATCCAGGAAAATAACCAGTAAAAGGAAATCTGCTTCTTTAACAGTGGTGGAGTAAAATTTCTAAGTATGGGTTCTTTTACTCAAGACTCTGCAATGTCTGCATGGGACAATGCAAATAAGGTATGTTTAACACTAAGAGTGGGGATGGGTGAGCTTTTGTTATCACCTCCCTGGCTACAAGGGGAGGGCGCAGAGAGGAGTGGGTCACCTTTGATAAGCCATCTTTGAAGCAGCAGTAGAGAAGAGAGAAACCTCAAGCACCTTGTACTTGAGATCTTCATGATCTCTGTCTGAAGCACCAGAGGCTTCTGAGAACAACTACATCACAGATTGTGGCACAGAGACTCTCAGAGCTGCACCGAGACAATGGGGCACCTTCCCCTTACCTGACCGGAGCCTGCAGAAAAGAACTGTGGGAGAGTGATAGGTGGACTGGTTTCCTGGACCATGAAAGCAAAGACATTTCAAGGACAGGCTAAGAACCCAAGAGAGTCTTGGCTGCTAACTGAGATCAATGATTATGTCTTTACTGTTTTCTGACCCTGACTTGTGATAGCCTATTAATTCCCCTAAGAACCCCCCTGAACAGTGAGTATTGTCTGTGAGCTCTAAGCGTTCACTGCAATGAATTTTGGAACCCAGAGTAAATGGAGAGTGGTGTGGAAGGAACAGGTGGCACCAAAATACAAAAAGAGGATGGACCATGGAAGCTTATCTTAGCCTTGCTTTGTGGCACTAGTGAAACTAGAGATCAGATAAGGCCTTTCCTGGTTGTTAATTGCTCTATCCATTATAGTAGTGCATCTTATTTGGTTGCTTTACAAATGAAATATTTGGCTGAAAGACATTTTATAAAATGTATACCATATAGGAGTCTATGAAGGGAGTAGTACCCTATTCATGTTTAGGCGTTTATCATTTTGAACCACTAGCACACTTTTTCTCAAAATATTCCAGTGCACTATAGTACATACTGCAGAATGTATAAGGATAAGAGTTGACATTCTCTTTTTTTTGTCATCTTCTTTGCTTCTTTGCAGTATAATGAAATATGAAAAGAGCTGAAGACCAAAAGTGAAGTACACGTCCAGCATATGTCAAACTAAAAAAAAAAGAAGAAAACTTTCAGATCTCGGGTTGCAATATTAAAGACTTCTATAGGCAAAAAACCAAGATGAGATGTTCTGCTCCTGTAAAGATTCTTGGCCTCTGCAACTGACCTGGGCAGTGTATTCTCTACCGCAGGGTTGCTACGCTCAATGACAGCAAATGTGAGTTTCCTATTTTTTATTTCTGTGTTTAATAAGCAAAATCCTGAATAGTGCAGGAAGCATAAAAGTAAAACAGAAATAACATCTGCTTTACCAAGTTGGTTGATATACAACCATTTCAAGAGGTAGCATATAATCAATAACTGATGGTATTGAAAGAAGGCATTAGTAAAAATCAGAGGTCCTGAAATTGATATAATATCACTTGAAATATTTCAAGAAATTGATGCAGATCTGGAAACACTTACTACCCTATGCCAAGAAATTTGGAAGACAGCTAACAGGCCAACAGACTGGAAGAGATCTATTTGGGTGTCTATTCCAAAAGAAGGTATGATGGATTTTATGTCAACTTGGGTGGGCCAGGGTTTGCCTGTGACATCATCTAATGTAGTCCGATCAAATCCATAATGGGATTGTCTATGAAACAGTCAAGCATTTGTGGCTAAAATAGGGTTGAGTACCAACTCCTTCATCTGGTCACAGTATTGATACAGTTGAGGAAGGTTTCATTTGGGGTGTGTCCTACTCTTAGTGTAGATTGATAGTGAGCAGAAGCTAGCCCACTTCTGTTGGATCTGACTCCTGCATCTGGTTCATCCATCTCTGATTATATCACCTGCCAATCTTGAGAACCATTAGCAGGCTGCTCACCTGAGATTCATTTGGCTGATCTCAGATGCATTCAGCTCTGCATTCACCAGCCTGTCATCTTCTTGCTTCATTTTCTGTTTCCTGTTCCCCGGCTCCTCCAGATACACAAGTCAGGAGAAGTCTCTAGCTTAAATCTGACCGGTAAGCTTGAACAGGATTGGATATACTTACTTCTACAATTGGGTGAACTAGTTCTTAATGTAAATATCTTCATACACACATACACACACACACAAGCATCATTGGTTTTGATTCTCTGGAGAACCCAACCTAACATAGAAGTCGATCTAACAAAATACAGAAATAATTGAGCAATATTATTGAAATCACATGTAAGTAAAATTTTAACAAGCAGTAATTTAAAACATCAAATATAACCTTGAAAGGAGCTCCCAGGAATTCAAGTTACATTCAAAGGAGGATGTTGAATGATAGATAGCATGGCTGAAATCAGATGGATCTTGGCTAAAAGTGGAGAATAACAGAATATGTATTTGTATCTTATTGACTTCTACATAATGACATCTGACTTTCTGGGCTTGTTAGTGTTCTTGCTTCTTAACAAATATGCCTTGTCTCACTTTTTTTATTTTAGCATTCTCTGGGCTATCTCATTATGTTATGCTGGAATACACACACATAGTTGTAGAATATGTCAATTTTCCCCACACACAGTTATAGAAGTAGGCAAGTCCTGTCTGAGTTGCTACAGGCTGATGAATGCAGAACTGGATGGATCCAAAGTTAGCAGGTCAATAGCAACCCAATGATAGCTCCTGGGATTGGAATGCATGATGGCAAGCCATTGGCTCAAGTCCTATGAACTGGAGATTGATGAGCCAAATGCAGGATCCAGAACCAGCTTAAAACAAGCAATTATTTCCACAGTGTCCACATACATAGGACGCAGGCCATACCCCTGAGTAAACTCCCTTTCAATTGCATCAGGGTCATGACCTGAGTAAGGGGAATGCATTTCATGCTAATCTTCTCATAGCTACTTGGACATGATGGAGTTGATTACATTGTGTCAGGTCATATCACATATGATTTTAGATGTCACCTGAAAAATAACTGGGATCCTGGACCATCACGTTTATTTATTATCATTATTTTTAATCATTTTATTGGGGGTTCTTACAGCTCTTATCATAATCCATAATCTATAAACTGTGACAAAAATATTTGTACATATGTTGCCATCATCATTTTCAAAACATTTTCTTTCTATTTCAGCCCTTGGTATCAGTTCATTTTTTCCCTCTCTCCACTACACTCCCACCTTCATGAACCCTTGGTAAATTATATTTATTGCTTTCATATCTTATACCATCTACTGTCTCCTGCTACCCATGTTTCTGTTGTTCATCACCCTTGGTGAAGCGTGGGGGTGAATGAGTTATATGATCATTGTGACCGGTTCTCCTTTTCTCCACCACCTTCTTCCTACCCTCATGGTATTACTACTTCCATTATTGTTCCTAAGGGATTTATCTGCCCTGGACTCCATGTGTTCAGAGTTCCTATCTATACCAATGAACATGCTCTAGTGTAGGTGGGTTTGTAAGGTAGAACTGGGGTCATAAAACTTGGGGGAAGGAAACACTAAAGAACTAGAGGAATGTTGTAGGTTTCATCAGTGCTTTACTGCACCCTGGCTGGTTCATCCATTCCTTCTGACTCTTTAGTGAGGGGATGTCCAATTTTTTACAGAGGGGCTTTGAATCTCCATTCCACCCCACCATGTTTGTATTGATATGATTGCTTGTTTTGGATCTACAGGTTCCTGCTACCTGATCCTGTCAATACCTCATGATCACACAGACTGATGTGCTTCTTTCATGTGAGTTTTGTTGCTTCCCATCTAGATAGCTGCTTGTTTATCTTCAAGCCTTTAAGACCTTAGGCACTATATTTTTTAATAGCTGGGTACCATCAGCTTTCTTCAACACATTTACCATATTTTTCAGTCTGTAAGACACACCTGACCATAAAACACACCCAGTTTTTTTATCAGGAAAACAAGAAAAAAATATCCTGAACCAAATAGTACCAGTATACTAAAATTTTCTGGGGTACCACACTTTTGGACCATAAGATGCAGTCTCATTTCCGCGCCCCCCCCCACCCCGCTTTTGAGGAGTAAAAGTGCACCTTATGGTTCAAAAAATATGGTACTTATAAACCTATTTTGTCTTCAGCAATCCTTGTCAAGAAGGTGAGCATCACAGAATGCCAGGTTCTTGTGTTGAAGGAGTATACTTAACATATAAATATATACACATAGATCTATATACCTATTATTATACATTAATGCATTTGCATATATACATGCTGTGCAGTTTATGCAATCTCCTGTCAAACTGAGTGAAGGGTGCACTTTAGCCTGTCAATCAGGCCGTAGCCAGTAATGTCTCTGGATGAATATGGCCTTCTACTGAGGATTCTGGGAACTCCAGTCTTCCTCCCTGGAGGCAGGGCACACACTCTCTCTCCGAGATATTCCTGTTGACAAGCCACATGGAGTCCAGGAGCTGGAGGAGCCACATGGAGAACTACACCAGTGCTGAGATGCTTCCACCACCCCTGGGTCCATAAGACTTTCTACCCACTGGCCTGTGATCTTCCTGCATTTGGCATCAATGCATGTGTTACATGAGTCTGAAGAACTTATACACTGGTATTGGATATATGGGCTTAAATCAGAATTATTAACTGGATCTAGACTGGGATAGGAGCGTTTCTTAATACACAGCTTTTCTTTTATATAAAGCTCTCTCATATATACATATAAGTGTCTTTGAATTTGTTTATCTAGTCAACCCAGACTAGCACACAGACAGTACCTATTTTTATACCTCTGAAAATCCTTTTCCTCCTAGTTCTTTACTCTTTTTCTTTTTCCAATTCTCTTGTCCCACTAGCGTGTTCAATCTTCACTTGACTTTCAGTAACTCTTCTTGGCTACATTGCACTTGATCAAACCCCACCAGGCGCACTATTCCCTCCTCACCATTAATTTTAAATCACATATTGTTCCCCTGTATTATCTTTAAGCTTTCAAAATTTCTCAAACTTTAGGTTCAGTCTCTACAAATAAACTTCAGTCTACATTATCAGCTATGTCCTGGTCATTCCCAAATGAAAATCTATTACTGTCATAAGCATAATATAGGCCTAGTGAGTTTCTCTCTCTCTCTCTCAAACACAAATATATATCACACATTCAATTCACCACTAATCTCTCTTCAGCAAAATTTCATATACTTCCTATCATTCAGTTTATGTTACCTTTTCAACCCTCTTAATGACTGAAATAGTTCAGTCATGTAATCTTCATAAGTTATTAGCAGAGTTGAAATGATCATATATAAAAGCGTTTAAAATTATAGTCTTCTTTTCAAGAGATTGTAAAAAAAGATCTGGGGAAAGGATTTTCTCTTCCTTCCTCTCACCTTTCTCCATGATAGTGTTGGTAAGATGATATCTTCAATTTCCTCAGTAAAAATTTCTGCATATACCTGTTGCTGATATTCCATGATACTGACAAAGGTGGAGTGAACATGCTTTATTTCTATAAATACAACATTTTTACAACCTACAAAAATATCAGTTATTGCGCTTTGTCTAGGCACATCAACTATACCTCTGCAACAAGCTGAAATAAACAGAGTCACAGCTATCTACGCTAGTTGACATTTCAAAAAAACAACAATAAGAATGCAGATAATTTATAGGATATAAAGACTAAAACATAAGTCATCTGTGTAGGACAAAAGTACCCCCAAAAGAAATGATTGCAAGGGTCAATGCATGACCCCTCACTGCAGGGCAATGAACAACAGAAACATGGGTGAAGGGAGACAGAAGTCAGTGTAAGATATGAAAACAATAATAATTCATAATTTACCAAGGGGTCCCAAGGTTGGAGGTGGGAAGGGAGGGTAAAACGAGGAGCTGAGGCTGAGCCCCGGTGGCGTAGTGGTTGTGCGCAGGACTGCGGCCCACTGGGTTGGAGGTTCGATTCCAGCTCCCAGGAGCAAAGGCTGGGCCTCCTATTCCCACCACCTGAAGGCAGTGATGCCTAAAAAAAAAAAAATAAATAAATAAATTAAAAAAAAGAGGAGCTGATACCAAGACTTCAAATAGAAACTAAATGTTTAGAAATTGATAGCAACATATGTACAAATATGCTTAATACAATTGATGTATGGAGTGTTATAATAGCTGGAAGAGTTCCCAATACAAGCAGCCATCTAGCTCAGGAGCAACAAAACCTACCATAAAAGAAGCTCACTTGCCTGTGTGATCATGAGGTGCTGAAACAATCAGGTATCAGGCATCAAAGAACAAAAATCAAACTCAATGGACCAATTAACTCCTGATATTGCTGAAGACAAATGGACACAGAGGCAGAGTAGAAGAAACGATGGTGCCCAGCTACCAAATGATTGAATGTCTGGAGTCTCAAAGACTTGAAGATAATTGGGTCACTATTCAGTGCAGAAACAGCAAAGCCCACATGGAAGAAGCACACCAGCATGTGTGATCAAGAGGGGCTGAAAGGAGCAGGTATCGAACATCAAAAAACAACAATCACATCATTACGAATGAGGGGGAGAGCAGGGTGGGGACCTAAGGCCCACTGGTGGGTAATTGGTCACCCTTTTATAGGGGAGTCACAGGGAGGAGACAGACCAATCAAGGTGCAGCCGGGCAGTGATGATGCATACAAGTTTCCTCTAGTTCCTGAAGCCTTCCTTCCCCCCACCCCC
>PVJH01021950.1:0-22305 GCA_004026705.1 Nesogale talazaci | reverse complement strand
TCCTATTTGAAGGATGGGCATCAAAGGAGTAGATTGGGGAAGAGGGCGGGCAGTGTAAAATATGACAGATAATTTATAATGATTTATAATGATTTATAAAGTATTGAGGGTTGATGGGGAAGGGAGAGCAGGGGAACAGGGGAAAGGATGGAAAAGCTGATACCAAGCGCTCAAGGGAAAAGGCGGATGTTTGGAGATTATCACAGCAGCAGACATGCGAAGGTGTTTGGCGTAGTATGTTTATTTATGTATTGTGAAAAACAATGTATGAGCCTCTTATAAAATGATTTTTAATTAAAAAAAAGAAAGAGAGAAAAAAGTTTTTTAAAAGACTTCCCAATAAAATGAATTTTAAAAAGAAGTTCACCCAAAAGAGGATGGACATAAGTGCTTTTAAGCTGACCTTCCAGCTCTTAAGCTCTTCCTCCTTCAGTGTTTGTGACAGCTCTTCCTCCTTCAGTGTTTTTGACAGAAGGTAAAGTCATGGACTTTCTGTTTTAAACTCCCATCTGTGCCTTTTTAGTTAATAGGCCTTTGACAATTATGGTGTAGTGAATGACTTAATTTGGCCCTTTTAGCTATTGTCTTTGTAACAAATGGCAAGGCAGAACTATACAAATGTAAGAAACTCGTGGACCATTGAAGGGATTTGATAGCTTGCTCATAATGAATGTAATGATGTGCATGGCACACTTGGGTGGGTAAGTCATGTAAATCAGATGTATGGAATCCTAAAGCAGGGATTGATCAGTTTTACCATGCCACTAGACTGTCCTAGAAGTGGAAAGAAAAATCTCACTACCATTAAAAAACAAAAAGTTCTAGGAGTGAACATGTACTTTGGGTTCAAGATCCCTGTACTGAAGAACCTTGTCCAGTATAAACTATACATGACATATAGCACAAGAGTTGGCAAGATGTAGGGAGAAACAGCACCAGAGAAATGGTGGTAGCAGATCCAAGAGACTTGCAGGGAGACAATCAGTGGGCTTCTCAGCACAGGCAGCAGGAAGACTAAGTGCCTTCAGACCAGAGGCTTGCTGGCTGAGTGGAGTGCCTCTGGTCATTTAATCAGAAGAGCTAAAAGAGCTTTGTTATACCTGCCTGTGCATGGCAGAAGCCATGCGGCCAAAAGCCAAGAAGAAACCTATCTTCCTGCATGGCAGAGAATAGGCTGCCCTGACTGAAAAATGGTATCCTGGGTTATTTCTGGTCTTAAATTGTAACCTGTTACTTTCCAAATAAGCACCATAATCTGGACTATAATTTGTGACCATTGTAATTATTAGATGCAGAAGAGAAGGAGAGAGTATGTGGGAGGAACTTTTGCTGTCAGACTTGGAAAGGAGGTTGGAGGTAGAGACATGTTTGACTTGCACCTCTTAGGAATCAGCCTTTCATGGCTGATGGTGATGGTCTTGATTCCCTCACCCCCTCCCACCCCTCCCACACTTTGTGATGTTAAGGGAAATCAGATATCACCTTCATGGTACTTTCAAAAGAAGTTGTCAATTTTTCCAACAATCAAGAGAAATAGTAACTTTAAAGAAAACTGGTAAAACGTGAAGGACTGTATGCAGAACTATGTTTTTAATTAAAAGACCAAATGGGAAAAGTCCATTAGATAGAAAGTTCCATTAGGAAATGAGTAGTAACATCTATATGCATGTGTAAATTTAAGTTTAATTTCTAGAAAATGACATGAATTTAGCCAAAAACCTAAATGTCATCCTTGATTTTTTTTTCTCTTTCCTTTACCATTCCCCATAGTAAATCCTGTCAGCTTAGCCACCCCCCCACCCCAAGTATTAGCCTCAAACTTTGTGATTGCTCTCATCTCTTTAAGTCAAGCCACCATCAGCTCTCAGGTGGTCAACTGCAATGGTCCATAACCACTTGCTTCCAGTTTTATTTCTACTAGACCTTGTTTTCCATTCAATAGTCCAATCAAGTTTTTGTTTCTCAGGTAGCACAATTTGGCAGAGGATATTGATGATGACTACACAGCGTGATTAATTTAATTGATCTCAGTGAATTCATTTGTACATAAAAAAGGCTAAATAAACAAATATGGTTTCATCTATGTTTTTATTGTATATATAGATTTTAATTTTAAAAGTGTAGTTTAAGTACTTATATTTATGAACACACACATAACATTTTTATGAACACAGACACACATATATACATGTTCAGAAAACTCTCTTTGCCTGTGGAGAAACATACAAGCTTGTCATATTTCTACCATCTGACTCTTTACTAATATTAGATTCCCTTCTTGACTTAATCTCTTCCTCTCTGTCTACTCCACCAACACTTCCTTGATTCTTGGATCTCTCAATCCCTACTCCTTGTGGATAGAACCTCCCATGTCCAGATTCTTCAAGATGACTGCTTACCCCCTAGGTCTACATCTAGCCATCTGACTGTCCAGCCCGCTGTACCCACAGTGACTCTTTATCCCGCAATCCCATTCAGTCTTCCTGGGGTACATTTGAAGGAGTGCTGGTGGCAGAGTGGTTACAAGCTGGGACTGCTACCTGCCGGATGAGCTGTTTAAAACCAAGAATTGCTAGAAAGATGAGGCTTTCTAGTCCAGTGAAAAATGACCATCACAGAAACCCACAGGGACAGATTTACCAAACCTGCAGGAGGAATCAACTTGATGGCAGTGAGTTTGGATTGTTTTTTTTGCAATCCATTTGAAAGTCTAGAAATTTTTGTTCATATCTTCCCTTTCTTTTTCCTTACTAAATCTCTATTAGAATTTAATTTGATGAGCACAGCATTGTATTCAATTAGAATATAATTCCATGAGTACAGAAATGCATCCACTATTGCACTTGGCCAACTTGCCCGTATATAGAAAGAAGCTGGGGTGACAGAATGGTAAAGAAGCAGCCAGAAGTCATTCGTTTAAACCCAGCAACCCCGTGAGCAAATGCCAAGCCCTCTGCTCCTGCGAGGACGACGAGTCTGTAGCATGGAGCCCATCGGAGCACAAAGGACTGCGCGACACACAACTGAACAGACGTCCGTGAAGAGTCAGACAGTAACTGGTTTAGACTTTACAAGTCATAAAACGTCTCTTAGCTCAGCTGCAAGTACTCAACTCTGCTTTTGTGATCTGAAAGCAGCTGTAGATAATACATAAATGAGCGTGCCTGTGTCCTATTAAACCTTATATAGTGCACTTTTTAAAATTTTCAAATAATTTACATGTTTCACAAAGTATTTATTCTCCTGAGCTTTTAAAAAAAACAGTTTAAAATGTTTTTAACATTTAAAAATGTCAAAGCCATTTATAGTTTGTCAGACATACAAAAACAGGCGGGGAGTTAGATTTGGCCCATGGCCACGGTCTGCTAATCCCTGCTCTGCAATATCTGTCACCACACACAGGAGGCCTCCAAGGGAGGTTGTATGTGTGAATTCATGAGAAACCGGATTTTTCTTAGTAGCATTCACAGGCATGTATGAGTCAAAATTATGGCTATCCCATCTATTGCTTTAGTCCACACAGGGGTTGCTATAGCTGTGTGGTTGGTATTTATTTATAGGAATTGGTGTTTGCCTAGGCCACCATCACTGTAAGGCTTGAGACTCTTGTAACATAGAAACAGGGAGAATTGGGGCTATTTGATTATGTTGACTGTGAAAGATGTATCAAATTGGGCTGGGCTTTGTTTTCATCATTAAAATGTATTTGAATTGCAAGAGAGTAAGTCCTAGGATGAGAAAAATCAATCTATTTCTCTTAAAAGACCAGGGTAAGTTAAAAAGTATTACTAAACCAAACAAAAAACTTTATTAATATAATAATAATAATGTGAAGCCACAGCTTGCTGAGACTAAGATGTTCACTTAAAATAATTCTAAACCATGTGAAATACCATCTTCAGAAGCTATAGAATCCATTGTCTCCTTCCTCTAGTTTCTGGACTTCAGTCATAATAACTTCACTTGCCAAAGTTAATGATTTTTCTCCTCTTGGCTCCTAAAGGTCTTTACAACTTTCCTTACAATCCATATAAAATTATTGCAGAGAATGCTTGGAATGTTGTTTTGATGGCACTTGAGCAAGGAGATAGAACCACCAAAAGGCAGCTCCATGACCAGAAACTGAATTCAACGACCATCCAGTTTAGTTTTGTACACCCCCCCATCTGGTTAACACAGGCCCTCAATACCTGTTTGTGGAAGCATGTGTAAATACACGTAACTATGAAGTGAGAAACACTTTCCCAAACTCACTGCCATCGCGTTGATGCTGAAAATGTCCTTTTCACTCCCTCCTCTACCCTATCCCCTCCCACTTAAGAGGCGCACAGAGGTTCACACGAGTACGTGTGCGAACTCCTGAGGAGGCGCGCTCTTCACCTCACACTGCTCTGCCATCACGCAGGGAGAGAGAGTGTAGCCCAAAGATTAAAACCCAAAGATCTGTAATACTGGACACACACATCTGATTTGAACCAGGCTCCCCTGAAGAAGCGGTTCTCAACCTGTGGGTCACAACCCCTTTGCAGGTTGAACAAACATTCACAGGAGTCTTCTGATTCCTCACAGTAGAAATAATGACCGTTAGGAAGAAGTAATGAAAATAATTTTAGGGTTGGGGGTCAGACCACATGAGGAACTGTATGAAAGGGTCGTGGCCTTTGGAAGGTTGAGAACCACTTCGAAAGCTAACTCTCTCTTACAATAGTGATGTGAGCCTCTTCATGTCAAGATGACACAGGCGAGGAGGGAAAGTCTTGCGGTTGTTATTCTAGTTGAGCAGGAAAAGGAAAAGAGGCTCTCCCTGTGTCGATCATCAGTTGGCTTTAGTCTGTCGAGGAGTCCGCGTGACAGTGGAGTAAGCGGTGGACTAAATTGTAAAATGACCGCTGCTGCTCAGAAAAAAGACAAGGCTGCCTACTCCCAGAAAGGCTTCCCAGAAACCTCAAGAGCAGTTCTCTGTCCCACAGAGTTGCTGCGGATTAGAAGTGACTCAGACGCTGTGGGTTGGACTTGGGTTTGGTGAGCCTACCCAGAGGAAGCATAGAGAGGAATGCAGAACTCAAGGTCTGACAGAACAAAGCAAGTTCAAGTGGAAGTTAAGATACGTGTTTGAGATCTATGGAGAAGGCTTATCAGAAATTTGCACAAGGAACAATTCCTTGATAGGAACGTGCTTAGAGACAATCCTAGTTGCTTTTCTAAGATTAGATGTTGACATTTTGATTGCAGCATAATTAACATTATCTGCAACTCTTTGACAGTGGGATTTTAAAAATACCATTAAGCACAATAAACACCTTTATTAGATTAGAAAAGGAAAAACTAGACTAGAGGACCGCTAATCCACCTCTAGGAGTGGTTAACGCACAGCTACTATTGAGAAATTTGAATGTCAACGTAAACCAGTTGCCCTCCTGTCAAGTCTGACTTGTGATGACCCCACATGTTGCAGAATAGATCTGTGGTCCATCATTGTCAAGGTTGTGGCCATTTGGAAACAAGCTTCTTGTCCAAGTACTCTCTGGGTGGTTCAAACTAATAATCTTTCCGTTAACTGCCAAGCGCTTAGCCATTTGCATGAGCTTAAATGAGAAAGAAGGGCACTTAGCAAGCTGGTTTCTTCAGACCAGACTGGTCTATAATGAAATGAATTCCCAAACAAGGTGATGTGCGCTTTAGCCAAGTAATTTTAGGCAGGTAAAGGTTCCAATATCATGCAAAGACACAGATTTTACAAACGATTTACAATTTACAAATGTTATTTTGTATTTGTTTTGTTCCTTTTAATGGTTCATAGAGTATAAAACGGGCTTTAAAATTCTCTTAAAGTAAGTGCATAAAGCCAGCTTTCTATGTCATAAGGAACATAATATTGAGAGATATATTCAATTTGTGGAACTTCCTTGGGGTTGGAAAGAATATACATGCCATAGAGGTGAATTATTTCCACAAGACAATTATCTGGAGAAATAGATATGCAGATATATCCTACACATGTGAATAATCCAAAAAGTTAGACAATATGAGGCAGAACTCAGCATCAATTTGGGAGAAGGCTTACCTGTGATTTGCAGATGACGCCATCTTGCTTAATGAAAGCAAGGAGGACTTGAAGCATTTGCTGATGAAAATCAAGGATAATCAAAGCCTTCAATATAAATTGCAACTCAATGTAAAGAAAACAAAAATCTTTAGAACTGGACCAATAGGTAACATTGTGATTACTGGGGGGGGGGGGGGGGGGGGAATAAGGTGTCAAGGATTTCATCTTCCTTGAAACCATAATCAATACTTACAGAAGCAGCAATCAAGAGATTGACTAAAGAGTTGCATCAGGTAAATCTGCTGTATAAGACTCATGTAAAGTGTTGAAAAGCAAGGAGGTTATTCTGAAGACTAAGATGTGCCGGACAAGAGTCATGGTATTTTCAATTGCATCAGATATGTGTGAAAGTAGGACAGTAAAGAAGGAAGCCCAAAGAAGAGTCTGTGCATTGGAATTGTGCTGCTGGTGAAGAATCTGGAAAGAACCATGGAGTGCCAAAAGAACAAACGAATCTATCTTTGAAGAGGTGCCACCAGAATGCTCCTGGGTCTCACGTATTTTCAACATGGCATTAGGAGAAGTCAGACCCTGAAAAGGGATATCAGGCATGTTAAAGCAGAAGGGCAGCAAAAAAGAGCAAGACAGTCAATGAGAGGAATGGACACAGTGGCTACAAAACTGAACTCAAGCATAAAAACTGTCAGGAAGGTACAACACTGGGCAATGCTTCATTCTGTTGACCACAGTCACTGTGGATCAGAAATGACTTAACAGCACCTAACATATTTTTGGAGAGAGAATGGATCCTAGCTATCTAAATATAAGAATTACTTATATTCTCCACTTTATTGACATATAGTCTTTAAAATTTTCTGGAGTAATCTGTGTCATTATTTTGCTGATTTCACACACACAGAGAAAGAGGTTTCATAAAGCTAAAAGTACACAAAAGGAAATAAAGATTGAGTCAAAGTGTATGCCATGAAGAGAGAATTTTCATTTCTTACTTGCTGCTTTCCAGAACCAACAGTTACTAGGGGTCAGAATTGATTTCTTCTGACTTCTCGGGGACAATTCATGAACTCCAGCCAAGGTGTCCATATGGAGTTTGGAGTGGGGCTTGAGGGGAAGGGGGTGATGAGGTAGAGGCAAGAAGGTGTGGAAGGCAATAGCGAGTAGTGCTGTGGGTCAAAGCAGCTTCCTTGATGGCAAGCTCAAGTATGACTTGTTCTTCTGAGAAGTTCATTAAGCTCTTGTTTTTGTAGTCTTCTGAGGGTAAGCCAACGCTTCTGTCCTTGAAGTGTGTGTGGCCCTCTTAGTCTTGCTAGTTCTTGGCCCTCTGAGGATATAGCTGTTTCTCCACATCTTTTATTCCAAACGAGAAAATACTTCAGCTGTATAATTTATCTGGATTCTGGAAAAATCTTCTGATTTGGATTTCTTGTTTAAAATGTCCAACTGGCTACAAGTTGTGGAGTCAAAACAAAAAGAAACAAAAAGATCCCCCCAAACCCCACACATATTTTTACCCTTAAGCTATCTTATATTATTGAATTCTTGGGGCTAAATTAGAAAGATTGAACCACAACTGTCTAGTGAAGAAATTGTAAAAGCTCTTTGATATTCAACTGAAATTGATGTCTGTAGAACTTGTCTCCTTTTTTCCCACTCAGCCACATTGATATATCCTCATATGTCACCCTACCCGATCCACCATTTCTGTAAGGTGATAAATCCCCCACTCCCATCCCTGCGAACAGTAGCAATATCAGAATCTCCAAAAGAGAATATGCAGTTATTTAGTGTATTATGTTAAGTATCTCCTCTACGTAGATTATGAAAGTAAATATGTGAAACTTCAAAGAGATATACAAGGTATAAAAGGATCCTGTTCCTCAGTTTAATTGGGACTTAAGCAATGCATGCACATGAAAAATGGTAAGAATGGCAATGACAGGCTTCAGTTTGATCCTGCGTGGTCATGCTGTAGTCCGGGTTCGAACTCGTTATCTTTTCCTCTTTCTTACCTTTTCCTCTTATATCTGTTCTTAATAAACTTTGCCTTGTTTCACTCAAAAAAAAAAAAAAAGAATGGCAATGACACACTGCAAGGGAATGCATCTTAATGTAAGTGCTGTTGGTGATGAATGTTATAGGTGAGCACAAAGCAAAGAACCCAGAGGTCACCAAGTGCTAAAATGGTGCCTAGGTATTTATATGAATCTGGAAAAATCAAAGGGAAATTTTCCCAAATTTTTTTTTCAATTTCCAGAACATTTAAATTTCATTGTCTACCTTAATATAGTTTGCAGCACTCTGTAGATACCTTTGTCCTCTATAAGCACACTATAAGTCTATTTTCAGGATTCCGCTGGGACTTCATGGTTTGCTCCCATTTTGTGATCTGTTGTACTTCCCTCTTGGTTGGCCCGCCTGTGGGGAGGTCAGGCTAGCCACACTCCCTGCATTGTCTCTTCAGTGCTGTCTTCTATAGTGATGTGATCTAAGGAGGGAACTTCGTGTTTAGAGTCCTGCAGTTCTCTCAGAAGCCACTGCCTGCAAGCAGAGAGGCAGCAATTGGCACCTCAACTGAACTGGTCGGGGGGATATTCACAAAGGTTGGAAGTTAGACCTGGAACTATATGTATAGGCATATTCTCCTTTTTGATATCTATCTATACAAGATAGTTAGAATAAGCAATCCCAAGGAGACAGTAACTGAACCAACAGTTAGAAGGGAGCATGGGAGAAGATAAGGTGGGGTAGGAGAATAGTGAGCCAATAACAACGGGACAATAGCAATAGCAAGGGACCTAAAATCAATGTCTGGGGGTGGGTAGCATAACTGGTGGTGTTTGACCAATCCAAGGGTAATTTCTGAGGAGCAAAGAAAGGGGGAACATGATAGTGGGTAGAAGGGAAGAAAAAAGAAGTAGAGGAAAGAACTAAGAAGTAAAAATTATATATTTAGGAACAGATATAGATATGTATATATGTAAATATAAAATATATCAAAATGGGCGTGTTTGTCAGTATTTATAAATATGAATACATGTATATGTAAATACAATAAAGATGTAGATGGACTTTGAACCTCTACTTTTTTTTTAATCATTTTATTGGGGGCTCGTACATCGTTTTTCATAATACACAAATAAACATACTGTGCCAAGCACCTTCACATGTCCACTGCTATTATCATTCTCAAATCATCCACCTTTTCCCTTGAGCCCCTAGTATAGACTTTTCCATCCCTTCTCCTCTTCCCCTGCTCTCTCTTCCAAACCTCTACTTAAATCTTACCTCAGTACAAGAACATTTCATTCTAATATTCTAGCATTCCATGTTGTTCACCTTCCCACATGAACACTGAAGACCGAATGGGTGCACAAGTATATGTGGTGAAGAAAGTTGATGGTGCTTGGCTATTAAAAAATATAGCTCCTAGGATCTTAAAGGTTTGAAGTTAAATAAGTGGCCATCTATAATGAAAACAACAAAACTCACATGGAAGACGCACACCCACCCACCTGTGTGATCATGAGGTATCAACAGGAAGAGGTATGAGAAGTTCAAAAACTAGCAATATAATAAAGTGGAGGCTAGTCCTAACTAAATACATAGATTATTGGATCCCAAACTTAGGCCCCACTATCTGACATTCAGCATCCTATGACTCAAATTCTCATTTATAAGATGCAAGACAAACAAACAAACCCAAACAGGATCATATCTGCTCTACCTTACAAGATTATTTTGGGATAAGTTTCTTTTGTGTGGCGAATGTGATAACCACTACACTACGAAAATGAGTTTCTTTTGTAAAAGCAAAAAAACTTCCAAAAAATGTTTTAAATAATTTTATTGGGGGCTCATACAGTTCTTATCACAATCCACTGTATCAAGCACATTTGCACATTCGTTGCCATCTTTATTTTCAAAACATTTTCTTTTTATTTGAGCCCTTGGTGTCAGCTCCTCATTTTTTCCCTCTTTCTCTCCCCAACCTTTATGAACCCTTGATAATCTATAAATTATTATCTTTCATGTCTTACACTGACCAATGTCTCTCTTCACCCACTTTTCTGTAGTCCATGCCCCAGAGAAGGGGTTATATGTAGATCATTGTGATCAGTTGCCCCATTTCTCCCCAACCTTGCCTTACCCTCCTGGTATTCCTATTCTCAATATTGATTCAGAAGTGTTCATCTGTCCTGGATTCTCTGTGTTTCCAGCTCTTATATGTATCAATGTACATGCTCTTGTCTAGCAGAATTTGTAAGATACAATTGGTGTGATGATAGTGGGGGGGGGGTCGCATTAAAGAGCTAGAGGAAAGTTGTGTGTTTCATTGATGCTACACTGCACTGTGACAGACTTGTCCCTTTCTTATGACCCTCCCATAAGGGGATGTCTACCAATGGTCTACCAATGGGCTTTGAGTGTCCACTCTGCACTCCCCCTCACTCACATTGATATGATTTTTGTTATGAGTCTTTGATACCTGATACCCTCATGATCACACAGGCTGGTGTGTTTCTTCTATGTGGACTATGTTGCTTCTCAGCTAGATGGCCACTTGTTTATCTCCAAGCCTTCAAGACCCCAGATGCTATATGTTTTGACAGCTAAGCACCATTAGCTTCTTCACCACATTAGCTTATGCACCCATTTTGTCATGAGTGATCATGTCAGGAAGCTGAGCATCACTGAGTGCCAGATTATTAGAACAAAGTGTTCTTGTGTTGAGGGAGTACTTCAGTAGGGGCCCAATGTCCATCTGCTACCTTAAGACTTAAAATAAAGATTTATGTACATAAACCTATTTCCATATCATTATGTATAATATTTTAAAGCACTTTGAAAATGTTAGGGTCAAAATGGAAGAATGACTAGCACAGCATGTCTAAGTCATGATCTAGTTCTTTTCTTTAAAATAAAAAGAGGAACAAGATCATTGAAAATGTAGCATTTAATTATGACAATATATTTTGCGTTGCCAAAAAGATGATGTTGTTGTTGTTGTGGGCCATCCAATCAGCTCTAAGGCACAGCATACTTACCACAACAAAACACTATCTGGTCAGGTGCCATCCTTGCAATTGTTCTTATGTCTGAACCCACCATTGCAGCCATTGTGTCAATCCACATTGTTGAAGAGCTTCCTCTTTTTCACTGCCCCTTCACTTCATCAAATACGATGTCCTTGTCCAGGGACTGGTCTCTCCTGACAACATGTTCAAAGCATATGTGAAAAATCTCACCATCCTTGCCTCTAAGGAGCATTGTGACTTTACTTCTTCCAATACAAGTGATTTTGTTCATTGGCAGGCGGTGATTCTTTCAATATTCTTCTGCAGTACCATCATCCAATTGCATGGACCCTTTTTTCATCTTCTTTATTCAATATCCAACTGTCACATACATACAAGGTGATTCAAAATACAATGACTTAGGAGAAGCACACCTTAGTCCTCAAAGTAAACTCCTTACTTTTCAGAATTTTAAAGAGATCTCGTGCAGTCGATTTACCCAATGCAATGTCTGGTCTCTTGCCTGCTGCTTTCATGAGCATTGATGTGGATCCAAGCAAAGTGAAATCCTTGACAACGTCAATCTTTCCTCCTTTTCCCATGATGTTACCTAGTGATCAGGTGTGAAGACTTCATTTCTTTACACTGGTTTGCCATTCATACTGACTGCGGTGCTTGATATCCACCACCAAGTGCTTCAGGTCTTCTGCACTTCAGAAAGACAGGTTCTATCCTCCACATTTCACAGGTTATAAATAAGCCTTCCCCTCATTCTGATGCTACTTTTTCTTCCTATACTCCAATGTCTCTGATTACTTGCTTAGAAATAGATTGAATAAGCATGACAAGAAGATGCAACAATGATGCACACCATTCCTGACGTTAAGTCGTGCAGTCTTCCCTTGTTTTGTTCATACAGATACGCGTTTTGAATGAGGACGAGGCAGTATTTTGAAATTCCTGTTCTTCTCAAGCCTGTCCATAGTTTTGTATGGTCCATATAGTCATATGCTTTAGTATAGTCAATAAAACAGAAGGAAACATATTTCTGGTATTCCCTGCTTTCTGGTTCTATATAGTGTGATAGGTAGGTTTGTTGTGCCAACATGGCCAAAGAAGATAGGTAAGTTTGTTGTGATAACATGGCCAATGAACACATGTAAGATCAATGGAAGGGCAGAGATAGAAATGGCTTAGTCAGACTCGCCTTTCTGTCTTGCATTTTCCGTCCAGCAGCTGCCTTGTTTGTCCTGTGCCTGGATTTGCAAGCTACACCACCCATGGAACACCTAATCTGTGGACTGTATCTCTGAGTTAAGGTTCCTTCAAGTCCTGCGTCACTACGCAACTAAAATATACATCTCTTGAGCTGGGAACTGTTGGACCCTGTCATCTGACTGGCAGTTGGTGACCTGCCTTGCTGTTTGTGGCCAAATAGCCTGAATGGCTCTACAGAGGACTACTCACCTCTCAAGACTAGAAGGACTGACAGTGTACGAGCTGTGTCTTGAAAGTAAGTTGCACTGAGCCACTTGTACTGCTTTATAGATTAGTTAACTTTATTTCTTATGTTAGATATATATATGTATGTATGTGTATATGTATATGTATATGATTATTAGTGTCCTGGTTTTTTCTCTCTAGAGAACCCTGTCTAACATATATAGTAATGATATTCCTTATTCCACATCTTCTTCTCAACTGGGCCTGAACCTCTGGCAACTCCTTGTCAATGTGAATATAACTGGATGATCTTCAGCAAAAATTTACTTGCATATGTTATCAATGATATGGTTCCATCATTTGAGCAGTCTGTTGAATCACATTTCTTTGGAACGGGTGCAAATATGGATCTCTCTTAATCATTTGGCCAAGTAGCTCTCTTCCAAATTTACTAGCATAGACCAGTGAATACTTGTAGTGCTTCATTAACTTGTTGAAACATCTCATTTGGCATTTTATCAATTCCTGAAGCATTGTTTTTGGCTAATGCTTTCAGTGCAACTTAAACTTCTTCCTTTAGTACCATTGCCAACAAATTAAATAGTACTAACATTGAGCTTTCCACCTTGCCCTCATAAAATCTTCACATACATTCACTGTCATAGCATCAAATCTGACTCATATCATCCCTCTCGGGCAGAGTAGACCCCCACCCCATGAGTTTCTGAGACAGCGACTCTTTACAGCTCCTGAGGAGTGACTGGTTAATACAGAGAACCTAACAAAGTAAATGCATTTCCACATTCATGATTGCACTTTGTTTTATAACATAGTCAAACTTACGTGCTATTTCCTTTCTCATTTCCTCATTTCCTTAGACTCTTGAAAATAAAACGACTTCGGTTTGTGAAACTATCTTTTAAGAATGTAAAACAAGTACAAGCATTTTCTTTCAAGGTTGTTTATCAAATTCAAGTGAATGCTATGAATGATACTATTAGCCAACTCAAACCCATCTCCTGGTAGAGCACATAGGCTGATTTTCTTCCCATAAAATTGCTATTTTATGTTCTTTTTTTTTTCTTTTTAAAGTGAAGGCTTACTAAGCAGATCATCAGTTTTATATTCAACAATTGATATGCATTTTGTTTCAACTCATCTATTTTGGTCACTTTAATATTCCATCAGTTAGCCACTTCCTTCCTATGTTTCCTGTCTTCTTTCCTAATTCATTTTTCTTCTTTCCTAACCCACTGATCTTTGTCCTGGGCCAAATGCTACTATTTTGATCTGAAATAATTTATTATTCTAATGCAGCATTTCCTAACCTGTTGATCACAACCCCTTTGGGAGTCCAACAACCCTTTCACAGGGGCCACCTAAGACCATCAGAAAGCATATTTCTGATGGTCTTAGGAACTGCTCCTCTATCCATCTCCAGGTGGGTCCACCCACATGCAGATAAACCCACATATGAGTTCATGGTGTGAAGACTGTTAAATTTTGCAAAGGAAAATTTCATTTGTTTGTAATTAGAAATAAATATTTCACAATATATAATTACTTATTTTTTTGTGATAAGTCACATGCTTTAGCTATGTTCAATTTTTTTCCCCAATGATTTTATTGGGGGCTCTTACAGCTCTTATAACATTCAATACATCATTCGTATCAAACATATTTATACACATATTGCCATATTCATTTCCAATATTTTCCACTTGAGCCCTTGGTATAAGCTCCTCTTTCCCCTCCACCCCCTTCTTTTTAAGAATCATTTTATTGGAGGCTCATACAACTCTCCTCACAATCCATACATACATCAATTGTATGCAGGCCACATTTGCACACCTGTGACCATCACTCTCAAAACATCCTCCCTCCACTTAGGCTCCCAGTACCAGTTCCCCATATTTCCCTTCCCTCCCACCTCCCCCTCCTCCATGAACCCTTAGTAATTTACAAATTGTTATTACTTTTTCATATTGTACACTGTCCAATGTGTACCTTCATCCAATTAATTCCCTGTTGTCCGTGCCCCAGAGAGGAGATTATATGTAGATCTCTGAAATTAGAGAGGGGGAGCCAATTATGTTCAATTTTTAACAATGAAAATACATTCTGCATATCAGATATCTACATTAGGACTCATAACAGTAGCTAAATGACAGTTATGAACTAGCAATGAAAATAATTTTATGGCTGGGGGTCACCACAGTGTGAGGAACGGTATGAAAGGGTCACGGCATTAGGAACATTCAGAATCACTGTTCTGATGTGAGGAGGTGTTCAGCTGCAGGTCTGTAGGATGATTAAGGACAGTCTTGGGGGTTCTACTAGTCTCTTTCTGACCAGCAAACCTGGTCTCTTAAATGAGGTGTGGTTTTGTCACACATTCTCTTCCAACACTCCCCACTACCTTCTAAAGTGATGCTTTGCAGTAGTTGGCAATGATAGCCAGGTACCAGCTAGTTTTCCTGGTCTTAAGGTCATGAAGGCTGATGTTTGAATACTCTATTGGTCCCTGGGACTGTTCCCATATGATTTTCAATTTTCATCATTCTTCAAAGTTTGGTCTTAATTTCAAAATGTGAACAAAATGAAAATGACTACCTTAACAATCAAATAATCATTGTCTAATGAGAGCACTTGACTGAGCCCTTTACATACTTCTCATCTCATCTTACAGGAACCTCAGTTATGCATCGTTATCCTACAGTAAACAAAAGGAAGACAAGTGTCACTCAGCTAGAAGTGGAATAGGACATCCTATTCCACTGCACAGTTGAAAAAATGGCTGTCATCAATTAAATTTCAGCGAGTGACTACAGAGTAGAACTTTGCTCCATGGGGTTTCTTGTTTGGGATCATTCAGAAGCAGATTTCTAGGTTCCTTTGGCAGGGGACATGGGGGCACATGCTTGACTATGAACCTTTTTGTACTTAATAATCTGCACCACTTGAGGGATGTCACATTGTTTCACACAGTCTCCTAATTTCTGTATTTTAATCATATCACTGCCCATCAAACCAGTCATCTGTCCTACATTCTCCCAGAGCAACTCTATAGGACAGGGTAACAATTTACTAAAGCATACTTCTATATCTTTCTCCCATCAAGTGACTGATGGGCTTAAATTGCAGCAGTTTCAACACCGGCCTCTACTTGTAATTATAAGACAGGCTAACCTGTTGTCACTCAATTAAGGTTATCTGTCTTGATTAGAGTTACCTGACAAGAGGTAGCACTCTCCTTATTCTACCAGGTCAACTGGCTTCTGGAGTTCAAGGTCTTCCCAACTGTGCACAAAGAGGAACACAATTACAGTTGGCTCAAAATCAAACTCATTGTCATGAGTCAGTATCCATCAAATGACCAGTCTACGCCCCACCCCCAACCCAATGAAATTCCACTGTGGTATACTCCATACCCGTATTTCTCTTTGTACTAAAACTAAGTGGTTAAATACTTTTTTTTCACCTACATTTCCTATTTGCATTTCCTAGTACTATCTCATGTTAAATCTGAATCATTATACAAATGGCCAAATTATAAGGAGCTAATAAAGGTTAAATAATAATGATAATAACTTATCTTGGGCTGAGCTCCGGTGGTGTAGTGGTTGTGCGCGGGACTGCGGCCCACTGGGATGGAGGTTCAATTCCAGCAGCAGTTCTACGGGAGCAAAGACTGGACCTCCTACTCCCACAACCAGAGGGCAGTGATGCCCCCCCAAAAAAACAAAAACAACAAAAAAATAACTTATCTCAAATCCAACCAATGCTCTTTTTAGTTACCCCAACACTTACTGTTATTCAAAGTAATTATCTGGTCCTTAAATTGCTGATGCTAACATATTGCTGGCCTGATGAAAACCAGTTTGTGTCCATCTTTATTTGCAAAACAAATTAAACCTAAACTCAATAGCTAAAGATGGAACCAAAGTAAGACTTTAACAGTTCTTTAAGATGTCTGGTGTTCCCCATTAGTAAATACAATATGCAGTTATTTCCATAAGCTTTCCTCCAGACAGTCACTTTTTTACAAAATCATTTTATTGGGGACTCATACAACTCTTATCACAATCCATACATATATCCATTGTGTCAAGCACATGTGTACATTTGTTGCCATCATGATTCTCAAAACATATTCTTTCTACTTCCCTCTCTCTCTCATGAACCCTTGATAATTTGTAAATTATTATGTTTTAATGTCTTACACCGACTGGTGTCTCCTTTCACCCATCCCCCAGAGAGGGGGTTATATGTAGATCATTGTGATCAGTTCCTTTTTCTCCCCCACCTTCCCCTTACCTTCTTGGTATCTCTACTCTCATTATTGGTCCTGAGGGGTTTATTGGTCCTGGATTCCCTAAGTTTCCAGCTCCAATCTATACCAGTGTACATCCTCTGGGATAGCCAGATTTGTATGGTAGAGTTGAGGATCATGATAGTGGGGGTGAGGAAACATTAAAGAACTAGAGGAAAGTTGTATGTTTCATTCGTGCTATACTGCACTCTGACTGGCAACTCTCTTCCCCTGACCCTTCTGCAAGGCGATGTCCAGTTGTCTACAGATGGGCTTTTGGTCTCCACTCTGCATTCCTTCTCATTCAAAATGATATGATTTTTTTGTTCTTTGATGACTAGACAGCCACTTTTTAAGATGCTTTATTTGACAACAAGGAGCCCAAGGGGCACAATGGTTGAGCACTCAACTGCTAACTCAAAGGTCAATGACTGGAACTCATCAGCGACTCTGCTGGAGAAAAGATGAAGAATTTCACGCTCATAGAGATTACAGCTGGGGAAACCTCATGGGACAGTTATACTCTGCCCTATAGGGTCACTATGAATCAGCATGGCATTGCCTAGATAGCAAATAACATCAATTGCTTCCTACTAGCAAATAGTGATCCAGCTTTAAGCAGAACTTTTCAATATTTCAAAATTTTCATCATTTTGAAATCTTTCAAAATGATATTCTACAACTACCACTGACATTGAAAACAGAATCCCTTTTACTTTGGGTTAAATTGTTTTTCAAAACTCTCTCCACCCCCACCCCCACCCCCAACTTCCTTTGAGGACTGTTGAGCAAATAATCAGAGAAGCTGGATTATAGGAGAGAAATATAGTATCAGTTTTGGAGAAAGGTTTAAAACAAGTTAACAATCTATGATATGCAGAGAACTCAACCTTGCTTGCCGAAAATGAAGAGTGGATTCCAATTCCCTGCAAAGAAAATAAAATTCTTCCCAACTGAAGCAATAGGTAATTTCAGAATTAATGGAAAGAGATTGAATTTGTCAAATATTTCACCTTTCTTGAATCCATAATCAACACTCATGGAAGCAGCAGTCAAGAAATCAAACTACGGGCTGCACTGGGTAAACCTGCTGCACAAAAACTCTAAAGTGATGAAAAACAAGGATATTACCCTGAGGACGAGGGTGCACCTGAACCAAAGCATGGTATTTTCTAGCACCTCATACACAAATGAAAGCTGACATTGAACTCTTGAAAGTACTGTGACTGCCAAAAGCACAAACAGATCTGTCTTGGAAGAATGTACAGCCAGAATGCTCCTTTGAGGCAAGGGTGGCAAGACTTGTCTCACAGACTTTGGGCATGTTCTCAGGAGAGAATAGTCTAAAGACCGGTCTTTATTATGGTGATGAAGTACAAAGGCAGCAATAAAGAGAAAGGCCCTTAACAAACTCGATTGACACAGTGGCTCAAATGAGAGGCTCAACCATAAGCGCCATTGTGGGGATGGTGAAGATCCAGGCAGTGGTGTTTCACTCTGTCACACAGAAGGTTGCTATGTGTCTGAACCGAGGGAACAGTACTTAACAGCAACAAGATGAAGACTATGCCATGGTTGGTAGCATGCAAATCAGTGACAGAGGTTACTAAATGAATGGAAATAACTCTACCACAGGAGAACATGTATAATGGGTATTTAGTAAAACCCAACCAAAACAACAGAAGTCTCCTGAAGCGTGAGGGGTACATTATGATGTGGCAGTTGACAGGGGGAGACCAAGCAGCCATTCGATGACTAAATCAATTCTACTCTGTAAAAGGACAGTCCACTCTTAACATGGTCACAATTTATCTTATAATGTCAGCACGGTATACTTAGCTGTTAGCACTAATAAGCTTCATTTTACCCATATTTTCAACAGCATGAAATTTTAGTTCTTTCACCCTTCTATCCTCTTGGGATTAATTTGGGCTGTGCAGAGCTTGGAAACAGGAAACGTGAAAATTTCATCCCAAGTTTTTGACAGCTCCAGAAGCTGATATATTTACTCTAGACTGTCCAAAATCTTTCATTCTGGAACTTTGTCCTTGACATCTGTTGAGAAGTTACCGATTCAGATGTTTTCCTCTTGCCCTCTTCCTCCACAAGTTTTTATCTCAAGTTTGCTCTTGGGAAGCTCTTCCAGGCAGCAAGAAGTCCACATACTACAAAGCTAGATGCCTCCAACAATAAGCAAGCGAGCTTGTAGTCCCACTTGTGTGTGCCTCTGCTCTTCCCGCTGGTAAACATGCAGTGGGAGGAGTTGCAAATTCCCATGAGGTTAGGCCAAGGGTTAGAGTTTCTAGAGGCAGGCAACAGGTCTCTACCCTTTCTCAGCCCTGTCATCCACCATCCCAGGGGAGAAAAGAAAAGGGCTCTGCTTACCAGACAAATCACACAGACAGCAACTGCTCCTGGGACTGTCCAGCCCCAACTGTTAGAAGAGCAGCTGGTTCCTGAAAGACAAGATCACCAAGACACGTTAATACTGCCGACAGGACTGAGGTGCCAAGACGCTCTGTTCCAGAAACTTGTTTAAATTTCATGTGGGAAAGGATCATGCATGTATTATATTGTTGACCAATAATACTAAGGATTAAGCACTAATATTTAGTGAGCACTTTCTATGTGTCAGGCACTTTTCAAAGCACAGCATATAGCATAGTTCACTGAATGTTCCTAACAGCTCAGTGAGGGCAAGAACTCTTTTCGTTCCATGAACCGAAGGGAAAGCAGAGACTTAAGAAGCCCAGCAATTACTGGACATATGGTAACTTTTCAATAACTATGTACTAAGTGAATTAATAAAATGAGAATGTGTCACTCATCATATGCAATGCCTCAGTAAGGGGAGAAATTCCAAAACCAACCACCAAATCCATTTGAAGCCATTTGTATATATAAT
Source organism: Nesogale talazaci (assembly GCA_004026705.1). Taxonomy (NCBI): domain Eukaryota; kingdom Metazoa; phylum Chordata; class Mammalia; order Afrosoricida; family Tenrecidae; genus Nesogale; species Nesogale talazaci. The sequence goes on along the minus strand of PVJH01021950.1, from coordinate 2,563 downwards.
TTATTATTTAAACATATCCTAGTATTTCCTTGAAACTTCATCAACATTATGACATTATTCTTATTGGGAGATAGTATTACATCTCCCAATATTACATTGAAGTGTTCCTCAGAGGCTTCCTTACAGAGCAGCTATTTTCTCAGGCAACGTTAGCCCTAGAGAGGGTAAGGCTGACATGCTCCATGCCCTCTAGGAATGATGGCTACCCCCATTCTGCCATCCAGCAGCAAAGAAGCCGCCAGCTGCAGAAGCATCCAGGGCTGGGGTGACAGCAAGTCATCTGAGGCAGCAATGTCTCTTTCTCTCCACAGGACATGTTCTTACTCCCTTCCAACCACGTGCCAGAATTCTCTGGCTGTTAGAGAAATCCAGGGATCATCCTCATTTCCTAAATCACATTTTAAAAAGTCAGTTCATGGAGTGAATTCTCTCAAGTCTTCCTTTTCCATACCCTTTTGGCACCTGCTACTGCTTATCTGGTGACAAGTGCTGGCAGATGACAAAATGAATTTACACATCATCTATTAACATTCTCAGAATAAGGGGGGTGTTAGTGCAACCGCTTGGAGTTATTTTGGTGGTCCTGGGTGGTCACATTTTGTTCATTTTACTCTGCATTTGCAGATGCACATCATTCTACTTCCTGCTCTTAGAGTCAATCGAGCTTACGTGAAGAAATAAAATGCAAAGGGACTTCAAAAAGTTCACGGAGGGTAATGGTCGGATAACTCTTCTTGATAAGATTGAACTATTGAATCATAGGATATGTGGATGAAGTGCCAATCAATTTTTTTTAAAGTTCATGGAAAAAGATGGTAAAGGATCATGTAATTTTTCCACAAACATTTTAAAGCCACCCTTCCCCCATTGTGTACCAGCAAGGATCACTTATGGTGCCGTGGGTTATGCACTGGACTGCTAACCACAAGGTCAGCAGTTCAAAACCATCCCATGGGGAAAATATGTGACTCTAATCCTGTGAACAGCTATTATCTCAGAAAGCCACAGAGGTAATTCTGTCTTGTCCTACGGGGCTGCGGTGAGTTGGTACTTGACAAGGTGGCAGTAAGTTTTGAATGCCAGCATCCCCTAGTGCACTTTGTTAGCATGAAAGTCCTCTACCACCCATATAGGTTTGAGGATTATTTCCCATGCCTCTCTGGGTAGCCTCTAATACCTTCAGCCCACCTCAGAACACAGAGGCATCTTCGCACCCCAAACTGTGAGATCTCTGAGAGTTGGCACTATTCCTTGCTTATCTTTGTATCTCCGGTGACACCCAGAAGGAGATATCACTAATTACAGTTAGCAGAGTAAGCTTTTCTGAGTTTAAATTGACCCCAATGTGGTCAATGTCAGAGGTTCTGAATTTGACCTCACCTCCCTTGTTCATCTCTAGAGGAAAGATGAATGTCAGAGGCTTGAACAGACCGCTACGTGTGAGCTACTTCTCATTCAGTCTTAAGAGCAACAATTCAAACAAAGGCCACCTAACTTAAAAATTTTTTTTTTCATCAGTGGGAAAGTGACTACCTCTTAGACCCAATGATGGCGCAATTCAGGTCACATGTTATTGGCTGATTTTCCCAAGGATAGATATACTCTCAATCGGTAAATCTGTTAAACTTCAACCAGAAGCTAACCGTCCAGACGTTCTAAGTAAACAAATATTCTTCTCTGATGAAAGATAGGTCAAACTGAAACTGAAAATCAGGAGTGTGAACTTCTTCATCCCAATAGCTACCGTAATTTGCAGTGTACTCTGTAGAGTCGGTGCAGAGTCAGCTTAATCTTCTGTGTCTATCCACGAACCAACTGATATCAATGTGCCACAAAAATCTTTAACCACTGTGGCAGTCATGTGCTTATGTTAATTTTACAATTGAAATGAAGGGGTGGAGTCTGGCCTGTTAATGTGGAGATAGCCATTGAGTAGCCAATGAGGCCTCTATGTGGGCATGGCTTTCACCTGAGACTCCTGAGAAATCTCGTGATGTTTCCCTCGTGAAGATGAGAAGCTATCTCCCCAGTTGTTGGGAGTTAGTTGGAGAGACGATTAATCACAGGCAAGACAAGCTGGCAGCATTCGAGACGCTGGAGGAGCAGGCGGAGAGACCACACAGCTTGTCACTGATGGAGGTGGATCTCTAAAGCGGGGGCAGCCACATGGAGGCCTCTGCCAGCAATAAGTTGCTTCTGCCACTACGGGATGCTGTTGATGGACCCTGAGCCCTGGAAGCAAGGAGCCATGGTGTGACCCCTGTTGGTGCCAGGACTCTGCACCCACTGACCTGTGACTTCGTAAGTCGGAAGGAGACTTTAGGGACTGATTTCAGGCATATGAGTTAATATCGGACTTGTGACTTGAGCTGGACTGGGCTGGGATGTTTTCTCAATGTCCTGTTCCTCTTGCATATAAACCCATTCCTTATATCCATATGCGTGTCTTTGAAATTTGTCCCTCTAGTCTACCCGGACTAACACAACCGCCAAGAAAAACCTATTTATATTCATTTCCCACTAAGGTTTAAAAGGCCATTTTAACCATTTTAGATCTTTCAAC